>CAWVPG010000155.1:0-116241 GCA_963931845.1 Maratus michaelseni | reverse complement strand
TGCAAAAAGCCGGAGACTTGGCAACTCTGTTAAAACAAAAGTTTCCTTCTTTTAAATGAGTGATTAATTTGGAGTGTTTACTTTTTATTTGAATGATTTTGTTTTATTCTTAAAATGGGTAACTTCTTGAAATCAGGAACTCTTAAGATAACTGCAACTGCGATTGAAATTTAATCATTTGATTCGGGAAATGCAATCACTTAGAAACAGTCTGATTATTTAGAAGTGCTAGAGAACCTGACTGCAGTAGTACTGGTAAGTGAACCTAAAACCTAAGTATAAACCTAAATCTATAATAAAAACTGAAAATATTAGTGCCCCATTAAAGAAAAGAAAATATAAGTTGTTTGTGTAAAGATATTGTGTAATGGTAGCATGAAACCATCTTTATTAATGCGCCATTTAGAGACAAAACATTCAATTTATAAAGAAAAAGATGTCAGTTTCTTTCAGCAACTATCAAGCGGCCGTAATGTAGCTTCTTATGTTCTTTCTACAAATAAAGACAATAAGAATGACGTTGAAGCATCGTACAGAATAAGTTAACATGTTTCTAAAAGCGGTAAAAATCATACAATCGCTGAAAATTTGATATATCCTTATATCAAAGGTGCTGTCCAATATGTATGTTCGGTGAAGAACATGTGACAAAAATTAAAAATATTCATTTCTCAAATAATATAGTTGCTCGACGAATTAATAACATGTCTGCCGATATTGAATCCGCAGTAATTGAAAGAATAAAAAAAGGAGTCCCTTCTTTAGAATACAGTTGGATAAGAGTACAGATATCTCCAATCTGTCAAGTTTGCTTGTTATTGCAACATTGTTGAATGATAATGTGCTTGAAGAAAATTTATTATTATGTTATCCTCTCACAGAAATATGATCAGGAAAGGCCATTTTAATGCCATTCAGAGTCATTTCTGTGAAAACGAAATTCATTAAGCCAATTGCTGTGGATTTTGCACTGATGCTGGAAAACATGTTTTATGGGTGGCTTACGCGGTCTCATCAAATAAGTTACACTCCATGTAGCTTGGAATGATTGCTGTATAAATTAAATTTGAATGGCCTTGATTACTCAGTATACTATTGGCATGATCTACGACAAGAAACCCGCGAGTTCTTTACTCGGCAACAAGAAGGGTGTTCTGTCATAATGTGGGGCACGTTCTGTTTCAACGGAACAACGCATATTGTTTCCCTTAATGGCCAATACTGCTCTGAGGATTATCAAAATGTCCTCAAAAGCAATCTACTTCCAATTGATAACATCTTAGGAGGGGAAAACTAAAAATTCCAACAGGACAATGCGTCGATTCACTCCTCCCACTTAACAACAGCTTGGTTTGCACATAAACAAGTGACTGTTATGGATTGGCCAGCTATCAGCCCAGACTTGAATTCAATTCAAAACCTTTGGGGAGTATTTGCACGAGAGGTGTATGCCCATGGTCCTCAGTAATTAAAGCAACAATTAGAGCAGAGTTGGTTCTCTTTACAGTCACACATTCTCCAAATACTAGCTCACAGCATGCCTGATAAGATTTTCAAGATAATTCAAAGGAATTGATCCAAAATTTGAATTTAAATACTAAATACTTGAAAAGTCTATATATTTTTAGGGCAGCCTACTATTTTGATTTTGATTTTTTTACTAAAATACTGTAAAACTTATACTTTATTTCTTTATTGTGATAAACTTATGTTATGATTCCATATTATTATTTTTTTTTCATGATTATTGCTTCATTTTTTGAACTGTTATTTCAAAAAACCGCCTGTCCATATACTTTTGAGACGCACTGTATAAAAGATGCTCTGTGTGCTGTCACAGGCGCAACTTTAACACTTGGTGAGATATATATTACAGCATTGACATTCTCTGAGCTACCAAGGGGACGCACGTTGAAATTTCATGCAGATTTTATGCCGTCTTATTTAAACTTTATAATAGTACTTACAATGTATCCAAGCATTCATGGGTCTAATCATAATAGTTTTCGCATAACAAATACTTAAAATCACGGCATGACTTCGTGGTCACCCTGTATATTCTCATATTTAAAAAATCTCAGCTAAAACGTTTTCCTATCTAACATTTCGCTTGCGATTCGTATGTACTGTTCGAATAAATAACGAATCCTGATAGTATACAATTATTCAACTAACACCGGTAAGATCCAACAAACATTTTAAAAATACATTAATGCTGTTTTATTGACTGTTCCATTAATTTATTTTGAAACATTTATATAGCTAGTGAGCGCCTGTATGGCATAAATCCTCCTCATTCAATTTTTATAAAGGTTATATTTTACTTCCGGAAAGATTTATAGATCAGTCTGTTAAGGGGCTACTTCATCGATTCTCCCAGATAGAGCAGCTAATGTTATTTCAATGGGAGAAATTTAGAAGTGTCATCTTTTCGCATTTTGCTCGGATTTAGTAATTTTTGTAACTTTCAAAACCTGTACATTTAAATTATGCACGCTCCTTTCAAATTTTATTTAATTTATTTAATTTTAATGTGATATAAGTGCGTTATTTTAGGATTATTAAAGATTCACTAGATGGAACCCGTCAAAACTTGACGGAAAAAAAATAAAATAACAATATTAGTAAAATTAACTTCTTTATTACATAAGAAGGGGTGCTTATGAAACAGTCTTTCAAATATTTTATTTTAAAAGTTTTTCCCCCAGTGAACAGTACTATTTCCGATGCAAACTCCAAACAAACAATCCGTAAACAAAATGCAAATGAGTTTGACATTCCCGCCATATTCCCCACGGCAAGAAAGAAAATTTCCTGGACCTATGAAGTATCATACAAATAGTATATACCTACGTTCACCACAGAGTTCAGAAAATAAACGCTATGCCTGGCAAAAATGGGAGTTGTCGACTTTATGACGTCATAAGCAGAAGTAAAAGTTTAATTGAAAATTACGGCTAATTAATAAAATTTTCGAACAAACGAATGCACGATAACAAATCTGTATCCAAATATCTTTCATTTAAAAAAAGAATGGTGTAATTTGATGCAGTAGTTTGTTCTCACGGATTGGCGAAAGAAATCGCTTAGCGTTTTAAATATATAGATGTTTAGTGTCTTATCGCGAAAAATCTGTTTGACATTTTAAAATTTGGTAACGAGACAATCGTAGCCTGATTATTTAGCTTTCCAAAAATGCTTTTTATTTTGCTTAAAAAAATTTAAATCGATGCTATAATTCTAAAAATATTGTGCTGCCTTTTTTAAAACAGTCGAAACTAGTAAAATGCGCGGCCCATCTAAGTTGCTCCCCTATCTTTCGAGGAACTCAGCGGGTATTCAAACGGGGAAAATCCTCATGGAGCGATAAGAAAGACCACCTAATGTGTGAAACTTAGCCTTTGGCTAGTTATATGCAACTTGTGGGAAGGTGCAAATTTCATTTTGAAAGCAGAGAAAAAAGTTTTAAAAATAGCCTTTTGAATGATGTAAGTAGATGCTGATTATTTGTTTTACTAGGCATCAAAAAGATTTTTAAAAAACATTATTGATTTGGGATCGATAAAGCTTTTTTTCACGTCTCACCTCTGAAGTTTAATACCCGATAATTTTTTTAATTGCCTACAATAGCAAAATGAAAAAGCGCTTATTTGCTACAGAAAAATACTAGAACTATCATTTATTCACCCTTTCTCGGGAAAAAACAAACATACAGAGGCAAGTGTCATTAAAAATGAATAGATAGATATATCCAGCGAATAAATACATTCGTATTTAAATTTTCTATATAATACCCTTTTTCTATTATTTTACATAATTCTTACTGAATTAGTTTTAACGTTTCTTTCGAAAATATTAAATATTTATGCTGTAATACTTTTAGTGTAAACTAAAAGGCAACTATTGTATAACTTCATATAGCTTCATAAATAAGTGTGTCAGTAAACAATTTTTTGTCAGACGTATATTTTGTTTAAAGCTGTTTTCAAATCCAGAGGACCTACTTTCTGACACATTTCAGAATTCATTTTTCTTCGGAAACACATGAAATTGGCAGTTGCTCTTATTCAGAAACTATACAATCGAATAGCGTTTTCCACTTTTTTGGTAAAGGCAAAAGATCTTTCAGAAAATACTATCGAATTCAGCGTTTTGAACCGATTTCCGGACGCGACAGGCCGGGAAAGAAGAAAAACCTGTCGTCAGATCACAAAAATCACTTATAAATCAATAAGTAACTTGTTTATCAAAACATGGAAAACGTATTCGATTTCAAATCGCTTTAATAGTCAGGCCTGCCAATTTATGTTTAAAAGAAAGTTTCGCATTTGTTGAGCAGAAAATTTGAGAACCACCTCAAAGTAAGTGAAAATTTCTGCATTTCAAACAAGCGTTATAAATGCTCATTCCTCCACATGTAAAAAATGTTCTTGGCTGTTCTCAAATCCAAACTGACTACTTTATGACATACTAGCAAGCTACGCCCGCTACGCTGGTCAATTTCTCTTAACGAACCTTTAATCAAACAAAATATTGACATTTCATAATTCACTTTTATATTTTAACAGAATAATAAGGATACTATAATTTGTGACTCGTGCTATAGTTAATATACACGTCAGGACACGTCGCCCTTATCATTATCTTTTTACGCGTGAAGGTTTCGCTATGGTACTCTATTGTGAAATTTGGTAATTTTAGAAATTCAATAGTTGAAAAATCGCAGAATCATTAGATCATTTTTCTTTAGAAATTGTTCTTAGAGCGCATTTAGATCTTATAAATAACAATCATGCCGAACTTGAAGTTTCTAGCTCCTTCAGCATCGCAAAAATCGCAATTTTAGAACGTTTTTCGCTTCTGCACCCCCCTCGGGGTAGTGGCACCGACATAAAATATAGCCTATGTTGGAGCAGGGATTGTCACCATCCATTTGCCACCATCACTTTTGAAATCGCTTTAGTAGTTCCAGACATTCCATACAAATTGTAATTTAGAATGTTTTTAGAAAATTTTTTGCTTATTTCAGCCTTTTAAATTTCGAATTTTTTTAGATTTTGTTCTTATAGAGCATTTAAAACTTGTAAGTAACGACCATACAAAATGTCAAGTTCCTAACTCCTTCATTATTGAAAATATCATAATTTTGGAACGTTTTTCGCTCCTGCACCCTCTGCGGGCAGTGGCACCGACAAAAAATTTAGCATATGTTGGAGCAGGGACTGTCACCATCCATTTGCCACCATCACTTTTGAAATCGGTTCTGTAGTTTCAGAGATTCCATAGAAATTGTAATTTAGAATGTTTTTAGAACGCTTCTTCCTCATCTCACCCTTTTAAATTGCGGATGTTTTTATAATTTCTTCTTAGAGAGCATTTACATCTTATAAGTAACTACCATACCAAATTTGATACTTCTATCTCCTTCAGTACACAAAAAATCGAAATTTTAGAACGTTTTTCGCTCCTGCACCCCCCTGGGGGTGGTGGCACCGACATAAAATATAGCCTATGTTGGAGCAGGGATTGTCACCATTAATTTGCCACCATCACTTTTAAAATCGCTTCAGTCGTTCCAGAGATTACCCCCTACAAACAAACAAACAATCTTTACTACTTTATATATTAGTATAGATAAGGGGGAATTAGCCCCTTGTTCCATCCCCTTTATACTTAACCAATCAATCCCGAAAAGTAATCAGGGAAGCGTCTTAACCCAATGAACCTATAAACAAAATTTGAAGGAAAACGGAATAATTCTGCATGAAAAACCCATTTATATAAATTAAGGGGGGGATTAGCCCCCCCGATCCCCCCCTTTATACTTAATTAATCAAACCCGTAAACTAATCAGGGAAGCGCCTTAACTCAGTGAACCTATAAACAAAATTTGAAGGGAAACGTAATAATTCTGCATGAAAAACCCATTTATATAAATTAAGGGGGGGGGATTAGACCCTTGTTCCCCCCCTTTATACTTGACCAATCAATCCCGAAAACTAATCAGGGAAGCGCCTTAACTCAGTGAACCTATAAACAAAATTTGAAGGAAAACGGAATAATTCTGCATGAAAAACCCATTTATATAAATTAAGGGGGGGGGGGAATTAGCCCCTTGTTCCCCCCCCCCTTTTATACTTATCCAATCAATCCCGAAAACTAATCAGGGAAGCGCCTTAACACAGTGAACCTATAAACAAAATTTGAAGGAAAACGGAATAATTCTGCATTAAAAACCCATTTATATAAATTAAGGGGGGGGGGGGAATTAGCCCCTTGTTCCCCCCCTTTTATACTTATCCAATCAATCCCGAAAACTAATCAGGGAAGCGCCTTAACACAGTGAACCTATAAACAAAATTTGAAGGAAAACGGATATTTCTATGAAGAATTATCGCATTACGTACGTACATACATACATACAGAACCGGCTGCCAAGCTCTCAGGGCTTGACAGCCAGTGTGATAACTGAAAAATCGCTATTTTAGAACGTTTTTTGCTCCTGCACCCCCTGGGGTTAGTGGCACCGACATAAAATATAGCCTATGTTGGAGCAGGGGTTGTCACCATCAATTTGCAACCATCACTTTTGAAATCGGTTCGGTAGTTCCAGAGATTACCCCCTACAAACAAACAAACAAGATTTACTCCTTTATAATATTAGTATAGATTATTTAATTCGTTTTTGTTTGGAAGAAAATTGAAACTCATTTCTATTCCAAATCGCTTCAATAGTCAGGCCTGCCAATTTTATGCTTTTGCGTTTAAAAATGAGCCCGAAAATGTGTCAGAAAGCTTCGTGTCGTTGAGCAGGTTATTTTAGAACTACCTTAAAAATGTGGCAAACACATGTGCACTAGGTTAGTGATTACCGAATTATCTGTGAATCAACAGAAACAAATTATTGCCATTGGCATATTCTAAGAGGGTAGCACATCTGCGTTACTCTAAGATCAACACAAAGTGATGGATAAACTAACAAATTTTACCTATAATTTTCAGGTGTGTGCGTGGGAATTTTTTTTTCTATCCTGGTCATTTGAAGGGATTTTCATTGGTTATTTTTTCTTCGTTTAAAAATAATTTCTGAAATATCCATGAAATCATTTTTAATACCAGATGCAAGACAATTGCAAATGCACGTATTCAGAACAAATATAACTGAATAGCGTTTTCCATTTTTCGATAAAGGCAAAGAAACTTTCGGGGAAATCTCCGTAAAATAGGTGTTTTAATCTGATTTTCAGGCCACATCAGCCAATTGCTTCCTCACTACGGCATTTCTGTTACTGCCAAGTCTTAAAAATTGATATATATTTTTAAAAATATTTTTTTTTTTTATGAACGGATGTTAAGAGAAAATTGATTGAAAATTGAAAGATAACAAAAAAAATATTCTTTAGGTTACCGGAGAGATCATTTGCCTTTCTAACAAAGGACGAATATTGATATCTGGCAACACACGCAAATGTATAGATTGGGCGTGTTTTTGATTAGTTAAAAATGAACAGAAGTCCATTGTCGTAATACTCTGGAAAATGCTCAAATAAGGATTAAAAAATATATTTTTCGAACACTTTGGGAAAATATCTCCAATGTCCATAAAGTACTAAATTTTAAGGAAATTTTTCTTAAATGTGTAAAATTATTTGAATTTCTGTAGATATGAGAACCCTGCTTAAGATGGCGTGGGAACACGCGACAAGCTTTCAGTCTTGAAGGTCCTTCTTTTCTCGAAACATGCCGGATTCAACATCCACAAACACGGGCAGACTTGCCAAGTCTCCGGCTTTTTGGATACCAGTAATTTAGTACAGAAAATGTTGTTTAATTGAATCGGAGCATTTTGCGATTTAAAAGAACAATATTTTCTCAAAAAAATTACTGGTGTTCAAAAAGCCGGAGACTTGGCAACTCTGCACGGGATACACTCTTGGCGGAGAAGGCTCTTTTACGGTGACTCTAGCTTTAATCATAAGTATTCTCTTTAAAATTTCAACGAGCAAGACTTAGTGCCGTACAGGCGCTCACTCGCTATTTAATAGAGCCATAAATAATGTTAGGTAAACGCTATGACGGCATATTTAATTATTTAAAAATGTTTCTTTAGATCTTACCGGTGTGAGTGGAATATTTTAACATATATTCAATTTTGTATAGTTGTGGTATTCATTGTTTATTCAAGCAATACATGCAAGACGGAAAACGCAAACGTTATTTTTGAAAATAAAACTCTTTAACCCTCTCGTTACCCTGGACCTCATATGAGGCTCCTACTTCGAATTGCAATATTTGAAAGATTTTTTTTTTTCTTAATTCCAGCACCTAATAGTGATTGCATATGTCGATACATTTACTATTATGACGTTACTTATGTTTCAGCATTTAATAATAATAATATTAATAAAAGTTTTATTAATTATTAGTAAACCGTTGGCGTTTCTTTTAATTTAAACATATGTTTCACTCTTTAAATTTAAATTAGGGACTCCTTTTCCGAATTAGTAATTTGTGATAAAAGATAAAAAATACTACTAAATTTTTTTTGTTTTCTTAATCTGGTTCTAATACGACATTTTCCAAACGTCTTAAAAAAATTCTCCCTTAGACTATTTTCATAGGAAAAACACGCAACATAACTACATTCGTTAGATTTCTGTAAAGAACACATTCGTAAAATTTCAGTAAACTGTAACTTCTGTGGATTCGATAGCTACTTTGAATTTTGTTCGCGTAAAAGTAATTTTTCAAAAAATTGGAAAAAAAAAAATCGGTGCCGACAGGGTTAACTGAAGAATTTTTAAACTCGAGAACATGCAGGAGGAGCACGATGTCTCGCCCTCATTATAAACGTTTTCTTGTGCGAAAACTATTGTAATTAGACATATGATTGTTTGGATACATTGTAAGTACTGTTTAAAAATTTATAAGACGACATACTTTATGAAATCTCAACGTGGGCCGCCTTAGTAGCTCGGAGAATGTCAATGCGATATTCTAGTTCTCGCCATGTGTTCGCTATAATATCGTCTTTAACAGCACACATAGCATCTTTTATCCCAGTCTTCAGGTCTTCAACGAGAGCAACAGAAGGTGGCAAAGTCTCTGTCTTTGATATAGCCCCGAAAGAAAAAAATCAAGAGGACTAATACCAGAAGAGCGTGGGTGCCATGGTGTTGGTCCATCCCTTCAAATCAAACCGGTCCGGAAATTTTTCGTCTAGGAACTCACGAACTATAGAACACCAGTGATGGTGTGCTTCATATTGCTCATAAATAATCCATTCAACGGTTATCTATACTAATAAAATAAAGTTTCGCTCTGTGTGTCTGTTGGCGATGGCTAGGAAACTCTAGCCCACCTAGAAGTCTGAAAATTTAGGTGTGGATTGTCCAAGGTCTGACCATGTGCCCCTGAGTCTCAGAATTTTAATATTTTGATAATTACTCAAAATATTAATTAGAATATCATTAAACATAGCATCGAAAATGCTATCTTTTAAATCAAAATGACTAAAAAAAGAACTGCTGTTGTGGATTTGCAAGCAGAAATGAACGAATTTGAAATTATTTTACTAATTAGCGAATTTTAAGAAAACTAATTAAGATATCAATTTTAAAATTTCTGAGCATATGTAAAAAAATTTTTTTTGCATCCGACAATGTGATTTTTGAAAAATTCGGCTGGTAATTTTTCTTACTTTATGCAAAAAACTGCGAAAAATCTGCCAGCTCCAGTGAAAAAAAAATCCGAGAAAGTTTCAGACAGGGATCTGCTTTCATTAAAAAATGAACTACAAAGAGATCTGTTTCTCTGGCCGATCCCTTCATTTAGTTTGTGAAAATGAAAGGAAATAATTGCCAATTTTTACTAATGAACACTAAATTAGATAACTAATTAAGATATAGATCTGAAATTGAGGATGGGAAGTGTTGTCATTTGCCTGCTATTTTAGCGTAGTCTTCGTTATGTTCTATTTATCAGAAAAATTTAATTCTTTTTTTAATGATCGCGTTAATGTAGGTGAAGGTGGTTTGTCAACATGAAAACATTTTATCGAAGTCTCATAAATTCATTTTTCGTAGAAATTTATATAAATCAATTTAAATATGAGAAATCTTCAGAATATACATTCTGAGTGAAATAGATTTAAAATTTTATGTACTCATAAAACAACCCCATTTAGTGCAACATATATATATATATGTGTGTGTGTGTGTGTGTGTGTGTGTGTGTGTGTTGGGAACAGCTTGTGTATACCCCCTAGCCTTCCGCCATCTTTTCTTTTGACTTGGCGCGAAAAAGTCGCTTTCGCCAAATAGAATTTGTCCTCAAAGCAGTGAAAAACAGTTATGTTAGGTATAAACAAAAAATAATGTAACTACATGAAAATATTAGACTGGAATATCTTATATTAGCTTGGAAAAAATATGTAATTACATGAAAATTCTGTGATATTTTATATTAATATATTTTAAAATATCAAACTTTTTGCTATAAAGCAAAAATATAAAACTGTACAAACAATAAATTCAAAAAATAAAATCATATCTAATAGTGTAACAGCTGCGACAGTATCAATATAAACAACAAATCCCTTTTTCATCTTTTAAAAACCCTTTTACTTTCAAAAATACTTTTATGCTTTCAAAAACTAATTTCTAAAACGAATCAAAACACTAAAAACGTTTTATTATCTTAAAACAACATAAACCTTTTTTTTATCTTTTAAAATCAAACCAAATAGTTTAACTGCACCAACGACAAACAAAATACGTATAAGCTTTTGAAAAGACACATATTATCATCTTAAATTAAAACAACAGAAGATTTTTACATTGTTTAAAAACATTTTTGTATCTTACTTTTAAAAACACTTAGTATTAGATCAACATAAACAACAAACCCTTTTTGTCCTATATTAAACATGCTTTTTTTACTTTTTAAAAAATATATATATTATTATATATATTACTTTAAAAACACATTTATTATTTTTGAAAACACCTTTCCCATCGCTTAAAAACGATTTAACTAAATATCAAAGTTCAAGGCAATAAATTTAAAGTTTTAAATCAAAAAGAAACAAAACCTGACAATGTGCAGATCTTAAAAAATTTCATTAAATTTCAAAGGTTGTCACCTGGTTGCCGCATTCGCAAGACATCGCAAAAATGTTGCCCAAATTGGCGCCAAAAATCGACTCCAGGTTAGGGAAATACGCAAGGATAGACATATGTTGATATAATTATTGTATTTCTATGTAGTTTGTGGCATGTTATTTAAGAATACTAGACTACTTTTTGAACTAAAAAAAGTACAAATAAAATATGTTTGAGGTTTTTGTGCCTTAGATCACATTAAGTAATCATGATTTCGATAAACAGTAGACGCTTACGCAGTTTTATGTCATTTTCTTCACTGGAAAACCTTGCAAGTTAACTCATATTAACACATTTAAAGACGGCAACAGGTTAAGAGAATTATTGGAATCTACCGCTATTTCCTTATTTCCTAATAGCCACTATTACCGAATTCGTTTGTATAACTTGTCATATAATAAATCAAACATTACTATTCGCAAATGGCGGTAGATATCTGAATAAAAATGTGCACTAAATTGGCAACACTGCAGATTAATCTGTTTTGTTTGAACATTAAATGAAAACATTAACTTACATTTAAATGAAACTTTGATAGGTTTAGCTCCGCCTACGGAATTTCATTAATAATAAATATGCACGCGTGTAAAGAAATTATAATAAAAAATTCAAAATCCATAAAAAAATATCATATTTTTTGTTATAACTAGGAATTTTTTTGTTTGTTTTCAGGTATAATCGAGAATCAACAAAATAAGACGTATAAAGAAAAATTTACTTCTCAGAAATATGGGACCAGTATTTAAAAATTTTGGCAAATTTAGTTTTGCAAGATTTATTTTGTCAACATTTATAGTCCCTTTAAGTGATAATGATTTCAACAAACTAGAAAAACAATCCATGTTATGTCATTTTTGGGAAACTTTGGTCGTTAACCCATATTAAAAAATTCAACGCTGGCAACAGTTTAACTGTTTTCTCAATAGTAGAAGTTTATACTGGGAAATTTATCACCATTTCCGAATAGCCCCTATTACCAAATTTGCTAATATTATATCAGCACACTGTATAAGCTGAACACACAACTTTAATAAGCACAAGCAAACACGGTTACGAAACAACACGCGCAATAGTACTTTTTACATCGCACAACCAGAAGGTAAACACAAGTGGAAGATGTAGTAGTTAATAGTGGTAGAAGTTGTAGTTAATACATAAAACTTTTCTCTTCCTAGGAAATTACAAATCCAATCTCTTTGGCATCTTCCTAATGCATGAAGAACGGCGGAATGTTAAACCAGGGGATCTTGATACAAGTTGGTCTGCAGGATCTGGGAGCTTGGGATATTGATCATTAGCAGTCATGTCTAGACTGGATGTAATTGGTAACTTGGGGCTTTGGACTATAGAAGGTTTCTTTGGGCTCTGAACTGTAGAAGGCAACTTTGGACTCTTAACTGAACAGGTTACTGGGATTACATACCAGGCAATAAACCAATATACCTCTTATATATATTATATCAATACAATATACATCTTTTACATACCAGGGTTTGATTGTTGAGAGAACAGCTGACTATCATTATCTGGATGGTCAGAAGGCGATTGTGGATGTTCCCTTCTCTGCCTTAAGTTGATCGCTATGCCTGTGTACTGAAGTACCACCAGGGAATAATTCCTGAAACATGCAATTTCCAATAGGTGAAATAATTACTCCTGGGATTCACTTATCACTTTTACCGAAATTTCTGGCATGTACTAATTCTCCCACTTTAAAAGATGGCTTTGAAATAAATTCAGTAGGAAGAGAAGAATGCAGTAAATCCAACCTACTGCGTATTTGTCTGCCAAAAAGCAATTCAGCTGGTGACAAACCCGACGGAGCTAATGGTGTTCGTCTGTAATTCATAAGAATTCTTGCAAGTCTTATTGAAATTGTAAAATCCTGCACTTTATTTAGCTGCTTTTTGATGCATTGAACAACTCTTTCCGCCTATGTCCATTAGACAAAGGATGATATAGTGCTGTGGGCAAGGGTCGTATGCCATTATGTTTAAGAAAGGACTATAACTCATCTGAAGCCTTTGCGTTGTCGGTGACAATACAACTGGGTAATCTAAATCTTGCAAAAAGTTCGTAGTTTCTCAATAGTTGCTAAAGATGTACTTGTTTTCATCGGAAATGCCTCAATCTATTTTGAATATGAATCTTGCACTATAAAAATCATATGATTATGAATAGGTCCTGCATAGTCCATGTGGATCCGATACCAAGGTATGTTAGACGTTTTCCAAGCTTGTAAAACTTTTGGAGGCATATCCATATTCTGTACACAAATAGTGCAATAATGGACAGTGTCCTCAATTTATGCCTCCAAATTAGGCCACCAGAACAATGAACGGGCAATGCTTTTCATTCCTACCATTCCTTGATGAGTAGAATGTAATTCTTGTAGAATGCTATATCGAAGTTAGGTGGGAATCACTACTCTGTTTCCTTAGAGGAGAATGGCCTGTTCAGCAGTTAATTCCATGCGTTTTTTAAAGAATGGAAGAATTTCTGTTACATTTAAATCAGGTACAGTTTCTGGGTTGAGAATTTCTGGCCAACCCTCAAGAATGAACTAAATTACTTCAGATAATATACTGATGTGTGTCACTATAATGTCACTGATTGTAACTGGACCGACATCTATCCTTTCCATCTGCAGCACCAATTCTTCTGGTAGCAGAGGGTTGACTTGAGGTGTATGTATAGGAAAACAGCTGCATGCATCTGCATTGACATTGTCCTCCCACTTACGATAACGAACCGTATAATTAAAAGCTGCAAGAGTCAATGCCAAACGCTAAATTCTTGAATTTGCCATACTTGTAACGTGCCGTTTTTCAGAAAAGATAGTAAGCCTATGGTCCGTTAAAAGAGTAAAATTCCTGCCAAGTAAGTACTCTCGCAATCGTGTTACTCCAATGCTAGTGCTTCTCTCAGTAGATGTGAATAATTCTTCTCTGCAGATGTCAACGTTCGAGAAGCAAAAGCAGTAGGAAACTCTTCAGAATTTACAACGTGAGATAGCACTGCTCCCACACCATATGGACTGGCATCACAAGCTAGAAGTTCTTTCTCAGGATCAAAATGGACTAATAAAGAAGAACTGCATAATGCTGATTTGGCGTTATGAAAAGTTGAATCAGCTTCTGAAGACCAATGCCAGGGAGAATTTTGCTGCAACAATTTATAAAGTGAGGCTAACATGGTACTCATTCGAAGCAAAAATTTAGCGTAATACGTGATCAATCCTAAAAAAAGAACACAATTCTGTAAGGTTTTTAGAAGTCGGAGCTGCTTTAATTGCTCTATTTTTTCATCTGTTGGGTGTATGCCATCAGCATCAATCCCGTGACCAAGAAAATTCAAACTATTGCAAAAGAATTGACACTTTTGTTGTCTAAGTCGCAAACCTGCATCACTAAATCTTTTTAACATTTCTCGTAGTCTTGACATGTGCTCATCCTGATTGGTGCCAGTAATGATGCAATCGTCCAGTGGCCCAGTCACACTTGGAATGCCTTGCATTAATATTTCCATTTCCTGCTGAAAAATAGCAGGTGCTGAGGAAATTCCAAAAGGTAAGCGAATATACTGAAAAATTCCCTTATGTGTATTTATAACTGATTAGTTCTCTGGAATCTTCATCAAGTTCAAATTTATTATAAGCCTATCTGAGGTCCAGCTTAGTACATTTCTGACCTCCCGCCAACGTAGGAAAAATATCCTCAGCTTTTCGCAGATTTTACTACAAAACAAAGTACATTAAAACCTATAAAAATATAATCGTTTGAAACCGAAAAATATTCAGTCTTAGACAGGTTGTCTTCTTAGACAAGTTCTGTACTAGCAGGTACATTTGCAAGGCATTTCTTCCAACAGAATCTTAAACAAGAACGAAAAATCATGCGTCAAGCATAGATTATGTAACACTTTCCAACGCTTCCAAAATAATTTTACGAATCATACTCTTTTATAAGCTAAAAGATAACATCTAAGTAATCCGAATACTTTATTCAGCCCTGTATAGGATCTATAGATTTGTATATATACTACATAGGATGCTAAATTTTAGTTCAGTTAGGAAACACGTAGCACAGTTTAAAATTCTCCGTCTGGAGTTAAATAATACGGAAATGTGTTCCCGAACTTTTGTACTTCCCTGTATAGGATCTACAGAATTTATACACACCACGTAATATACAAAAAGCGATTTAAAATTAAAATCGCATTCAGTAACTTAAAACGCACTTCCAGGAATTATTGTTAACATACAGTAGAGAATTCTTTTGTGTGTCCCTGTAAATGAACGATGACTGCTATACACACAATATTCTGTAGTAAGTCTCTTGTAATGAACCTTATATAAATTTCAATGCGTTTAAAATAGTGAAACATTATTTAAATAAACCGCAGACGATTTTTCTCCATAGACGTAATGTAACGGAATTCTTTTGACTGTCCCTGTAAAGTAAGTATAAGTGCTATGCACACCCTATTCCATATTAAGCTTCTTCTAATGCACCTTAGTGATATATATAAATTTCAATGCGTTTAAAGTATTGAAACATTATTTAAATAAACCGCAAATGATTTTTCCCCATAGACCGCAATGTAACGGAATTCTTTTGAGTGTCCCTGTAAAAAAACTATAAGTGCTACACACTTCCGTTGAAATAGGGAACATGCTATAGATAACGATTATAACATATAAAATTTGCAGGGCAATCCGAGCATATTTACGGGAGTTAGAGCACGGACAGACGGCAGACGGCAGACGGCAGACGGCCAGACGGCAGACGGCCAGACGGCCAGACGGCAGACGGCCAGACGGCCAGACAAACCGAAGTCATAAACACTTTTCAACTAGGTTGGAAAGTGTTAAAAACAATTCCGTTATAGATAGCCTCTGTATTCACAGGTTTTACTGTATTAAGTTTTAACTGTATTAAGTTGCAGACTAATGTAAAGCATGGCACGAAAAGAAATTAAAAACAATTTGTGCAACCTGAAAAATCAGAATGTTTTGCGTCCCGCGCAGTGGTTCCGCGGGCGTGACTTTGAACTGAAAGAAGAAGAAGAAAGAAAGATGACGTGCTCTGTTTTTCAACCAAAACAGATTTCTTTATTTACTGTGTTCCAGTCCAAAAGCAGAAAACATTGTTTCAAGGTCTACAGAAGTACTCTTGCTACGCTAAACATTGTGATGGTAATTAGTTTTTTCTATACATTTTTCTCAGTAGCTATTGAACAGATGTAATCGTTCTTTCATTCTCCTTCAGCTGCACTTTGTTGTACATATGTTAATAAGAGTAGAATGAAAAAAAGATCTTTCTTTTACATACAGAAATTTATCATGTTTGTTCTGTTTTTTTAATATATATATATATATAAGAGTGAATAATTTTATTACTCGAAGAAAGCTACGAGGTTCGGCAGGGTCGCGCCGTCCTACTGTACAATGTGTGCGGCTCACACAGGCGCGGGAATAATAAAGGCGCCAAGCATCTATCTCAAATGAATTACTATCTTAAATGAATTATTCTTTAAAATGAATATAGTACTCTATTTCAATTCAGGACATAAAATGTGACTTGAAACTTACAAAAGAAAAAAAAGTGAGAATTTTTTAGCATTGCATCCGATTTTAGATGCCACAGAGGCAGGACTGACAGTATTTCTTACCGTTTTAGTGAAATAAAATTAAATTTAGACATAAATATTAGAGGTCAGATTTACGATAATGGATCATAGCATAATAATGAAAGGAGCAGCTTACCGATAAGCGGCAAAAATATAGTTAAAGAAAGAAGAGCTTTAGACTCAAATTTTCGTGTATTTTACGTGCCAATTTCAACTAGTAGTCCAAACCTAAATAGTAAATAATGCAATGAATATTAATTATATATATATATATATATATTTATATTTAATAGCATGATAATTATTTTTTTTTCGTTTTCTGTTTACCAGTGAACTATTTTAACTACTTGTGTAGCTCTAAATCCTCTTAACGTCCTTTTCTGAATTTTAATAAAATTATTAATTTACTTATAACTATATAAGGTTTCATTTTAAATGATTATTTTGACACATGATGTAAATTATTCTATTTTCCGATTTTTCTACTCTTTTATTTTTAGTATTTTTTTCTTTTACACATTCTTTTTGCAATTACTGTTTTATATATACAGGGTGTTCCGTTAAAGGGGTCCAATATTAATAGGGGTAATAGAGGAGATCACACGGAGCATAAATCAGTATATAATGCCTGGCCGGATCTCAATAATTTTCAAGTTACAGCAAATAGAATGAAAAATCGGAAATTTGTAAAAAAACCCTCATTGCTAAACTATCGATAATGCTACATAAAAACGAAGCACATATTTAGAAAGAGCAGAAAAAATCCTACGAAATGACATAAGTTGTTTTAGAATATTGAGAATTAATGGCGAGTTACAAGCTCTGAAACAGTGAAAAAATACAAAATCAAATATTTAGCAAAATAGTTAATCGTTAATTCCAAAAATGCAACTCTACCTACATCAAGGAAAATGTTATAAAATTTGGTCCATTCCGAAAGCTTTCGAAGAAGCTGACAATAAACCATATCAGTTTAATTGTATGGGAGAAATCAAGCAGTTCCCTAGTTACAACTCTGTACTGTTGCACGCTCGGAAAGAGCGAAACTCCACCCATGACGATTGTAAACACCCCGTTTTAATATCTTTCAATTATACATTTCTGATCAACCTCTATCAATACCCTTTCATTATTCAGTCTGGTCAAGTGAATGACATATTGTGCAGCTCTCGCCTTGTCTTAAAGCAAACTCCGTGACTGCTGCGTTTCCTCCATGAACTTTCAGGATGATGAAGAAGAAGTACTTTTTATGCAAATTTTCTATGTGTATAGGAAGAAAAGTGTAATAAAACAGCAGTCATCAGTGGGCGTTATGTTAAAGGGAGGCTGTTGTAAGTGGGATTGTAGTAAGTTGATGTATAATAATTATGCCGGAATACTCTAACGAAGAATATGCGGACATGCATCTGATGTACGGGCAAGCTCATGGAAATGCATGTCTAACACAGCGCATGTACCGTGAGCAATTTCCAAGGAGACGTTGCCCAAGTTCGAAACTCTTCATAAAAATCGATAGACGATTACGGGAGACTGGATCGTTTAATACAGCAAGCATTGATGCAGGGAAACCTCGACATGTACGAACACCTGCAATGGAAGAAGATGTACTGAATATTTTTAAAGATAACCCCTCCACGAGTACACGAGCTGCTGCGTCTGAAGTCGGTGTTTCTCACCAAAGTGTGTGGCGTGTTCTGCGTGCAGAAAACATGCACCCCTTTCATGTGCAGCGGGTACAACTGTTATCAGTAACAGATTGTGCTCAGCGGACAGAATTCGTACGCTGGTTGCTTAATGTAACAGAAAATAATCCACAATTTCTGGAAAATGTTATTTACTGATGAAGCAACATTTACGAGAGAGGGCGTGGTAAAAACGCACAATATGCACACATGGTCATATACAAATCCGCACACTGTTTTCCCGTCGAACGCACAACAAAAGTTCAGTGTGAACATATGGGCAGGTGTCCTCGCCGATTATCTCATAGGACCATATTTACTCCCAGATGTACTCAATGGCAGTACGTACTTGGTTTTCCTACGGGATATCTCACCGCAGTTACTGCAAAATGTGCCAGCAACATTGCGCCACAATATGTGGTTTATGCACGATGGCGCACCGGCACATTTTTTCATAGGTGTTCGCAATCACCTCAATTCAACATATCCTGGGAAATGGATTGGACGCAGTGGACCTGTTGCTTGGCCTGCACGCTCTCCAGACCTCAATCCGTTAGACTTTTTTGTTTGGGGACACCTTAAATCGCTGGTGTATGAAACGCCTGTGGATACACCGGAGGATTTACTAGCGCGAATCGTTGTCGCTGCAGGAGACATTCCCAACTCCGTCGGAGTTTTTCGGCGTGTTCGCCAATCTTTACGACGTCGCTGTCGGCTGTGCGATTCTGTTAATGGGCGCAACTTCGAACACCTATTATAATAATGTCCGTTCGTCTGCCTTCCGACATTGAACTGTGCAGCGCAGGCCAGAAGACTATGCTTCACATATGTCATAAAGTAAGTGGAATGTAATTCTTTATTTGTCATTTTTCTTTTCTTTTCAACACTTTTTGGCACAGTATTTTGTAAGTCACAGATTGTGGTGTACTCAAATTGTAAATTACAAAGTTTGTATGAATTAATTTAAAATTTAGTGTCTTTTTTAAATTTATAATTAATAAAATTATTATGCTATTTGTTATTATTATTTCCTATCATAAATTATGATGCACATATACATACAATAATTGTCCATGTAAAACATGTACTGAAACTTCTTGCATAGTTACAAATCGCAATATTTTTAATTATTTCCGAATTTTCACCACCAGTTTAATTTTAAGGAATTTAACTTAAGCTTTATATCAATAAAAGACCACTTTAAAATGTAGACTATTATTGTAAAGTTATTTTGGTTCATTCAACTCTTGAATAATTAAAAATGTTGCATCTCAGAAGAAGCATGATCGAAAATGTGTAGTTGAGAGTAATTAAAAAGGCGGTGTTTCCAATCGTGATGGGCGGAGTTTAACCTTTGCTAGTGTCAAAGAAAGCGGAGTTGTAACTAAGAAACTGATTAATTTCTCTCACACAATTAAACCGATATGGTTCATTGTAAGCTTTTTCGAAAGTTTTCGGAATGGACCAAATTTTATTACATTTTCCTTGTTGTAGCTAGAGTTGTCTTTTTGGAATTAACGATTAACTATTTTGATGTATATTGGATTTCGTACTTTTTTCACTGTTTCAGGGCTTGTAACTCGTCAATAAATATAGCTATTTTAATACAATTGATGTCATTTTGTAGGTTTTTTCTGCTCTTTCTAAATATGTGCTTCGTTTTTATGTAGCATTATCGATAGTTTAGCAATGAGGGTTCTTTTACAATTTTCCGAATTTTCATTCTATTTGCTGTAACTTGAAAACTATTGAGATCCGACCAGGCTTTATTTACTGATTTATGCTCCATGTGATCTCCTCTATTACCCCTATTAATATTGGACCCCTTTAACGGAACACCCTGTATATATATATATATATAAACGTATAATATATTTTACATTTCATTTATGCTCGCTGATAAGTTTTTATGAAATATTTTTTTGGGAAGAGGGTATAAACCGAAAAGTCTGAAGTATTGCACATAGGCGCCGAACACAAGTGGCGCGCCCCTGTACAACACATTAAATTCAAACCAGACCTCTCTAGAAATTTTCGTAAAAGAGCTTACCTTCAGGTGTTGATATTCCTTTCATGCCGTTACCAGGCCTCCTAGCACTTTTAATATTACACAAACACTGTTGAAAACGTGAAAGCACTTAATTATACGACGAGGCACTATCACGTTAGCTGGTTCCGTATTTGGATTCATAAGATAATACACAACACTTCTTCAATCCGCCAAATATTCTATGAAGAACACACTAGTAGCTGTAATATATTTTTATGTCCTTGTTACACACCGCACAGCTTTCCTTTATCGACACAATTTTTTACCCGTCCTTAGTTACCGGACATCCAAGAAAACACTATATCGCCATCTAAATTTGTGATTCCCCAACGACCTTGCCTGCATTCAGCTGGCTCTTCATCTTTTTATCAGATTAACGTAGGTTCCGCGTTTAATTTATTCTAACAATCACTGTTCCGTCCAATCATTATAATATTAATATACCTGTGCTGACGTGGCCAAAGTTATGATGACGCTCTTCCATGCTACATAAATATGAACCCTTCAGCCGCGGTTAACGCTCCTATCGCGTTTCACTTATTCAATACAATTCCGCGGGGAACGGTATTTTGGCGTTGCCTACAATTTTTATAGTACTTAAGCATCGGGAGACTCTATTTCGTTGAATATATCTTCTTTTATTTAGAAATAGAGAGATTTGTTTACAAATTATAATACATATATCATTTCATATACTAGGTCATTCGGAAAATTCTGCGGTTTTTGAAATATTTTGAATCGATAAATGCCATATTCTCACCGGAATTTTGAAATAAAACTTTGTTTTTATAATGTACATGAAGAAACTGCTTTTACTTATTTAAAAATAAATTTGTTTTTAAATTCCGGTGCATTCAATCCTTAGAACTATTATAAGTGGCGAATAAGAATAGGCCGCGGTTTTATATAAGAAAATGGAAACATCGCCCGCGGCTAGAGGGTTAAGTCCAAAATAACACAGTTTATTCTGACGTAAGTTCTTTATTAGAACAAATAAAAATGAAATAAAATAATAAAAATGAACTACAAGCATGCATGACACATGTTTAATCAACATTCTTCAAAATATAAGCCGTACGATCCCATCCCATTGTAACTTAAGTTCAACAAGATAGTCTCATTGCACGTCCAAACTCTGCTTTCTTCAAACGTTGAACTCCAGATCTCTCCTTCACATCCCCTTTTCAAACCTTTCTACCGTCAGCAGATTGCTCGACCAACTTTACTTCCGTTGGTTGCTAACGACATCAGGCATTTTAAGTATTAACATTCCTCTAAAAGACTCTTGAATCCCAGTCTGGTAGGGAAACATCTGTTCTCCATTCATGAATATCTTCCAGATGAAATACTTGAGAACCGTAAAATCAGGAGGATTTTACTTTACCACGTGTTCATAACAAAAGAGTTTTTTTTTCTCTGCATAGTTTAGCTATATATTTGTTCTCAGAACTGACAAAAGGACCCCGGATTGGAATGTATGAAACAAAAGGATCCCTTCTCTGAAAAGAATCATCTACTGTATATGTATTAAAAGAATAGTGGAATTCGAGATATCGCAATTCACTCGTGAAAGACACGAAAGAAATTAAAAATACCATCACTATCTATGTTCATGCACATTTCGAAAACCGCAAACTGTTTAAAAAATGAATATTAATCCTTAAAAAAAAAAAAATTCGTTTGCCAAACCCACATTTTCGATTTCCTTTTTTTCTGCGATATTTAAAATTATGCATAGGCTTCGTAAATGAAAATACAAACAAACCGAAGACACCTAACCACATCTACGTTCATCTTTTTGTCAAATCTCTTAAAGTATTTGACTTAGTTCTGAATCTTTATCCTCAATACGCAGTTCAAAATTTGTTATCAATATACGGCACCTTTAAACATGATAATATCTATATATTTAAAGCGAAAAGCGCATCCTGTCAAATTCACATTTTCTTTTCCACACGAAAATCGTCTCATTGGGCATACTTCAACGTTTTTCTGAAGGCTTCTCCCCTCAGAAACGGGAAACGTATTTAGCTCTCACCTGTTTAGCCGAGAGGAATTGAAAAGGGTTGATTGAAAACAAATAGCGTAATATGGCCATTGCGTTGAAAGCTTCTTTTACAGAACTCATGTTTTCACTACTAAATATGCATATTTTTCCGCAAATTTTTAAAGAGAGCTTGGATATAATTACATTTATAACCGATTAAAATTTCAGAGAGTTTGGAAGATGAGAACTACTTTTTTATTGCTATGTTAAAGGAACCGACACAAAAACAAACAAAAAACGAGAAGAAAACATTACTTTTACAACTAGATAACAACACTTTTTCAAAAAATTTTTACACGGGCTGTAAAACCGTTTTATTTATAACCAATAAGGATTTGAAAGAGTTCGGACAAAAAGAACTTTTTATTTTAAAACTATGAAACAACCCTACGTGAAAAAAAAACAAGAAAATGAGCGTTTTTATCGCTAAATATCAATATGTTTTCGCGAATTTATCATTTTAAAATACTATTTCATACAAAACCGGGTTAAAGATATAAAATAATAAAAACTTAACGTTTTTCTTTAAAATTTATTTATTATCACGGGCCCGGGCAATGCTGGGCGGGTTAGCTAGTATACCTTTTAAAATGTTCTTCCAAGTACTCAAAATACAACCATTTTAAGTTAAAACTCACACCCCAAATTTTAAGTAGTAGCTTTTTATTAATAAATACACTAAAAAAAGTAATATAACTGAAGACAAAGAAATAGAACATGAAGAATGACAGCTTCCATAGGGCTAATGTAAAACTGGGACCCGTACGCTTATGACGGGTAAAGTGTTGCTGCAAAACAAACTTTACAGGGATGAAGCGCAGCGATGCATGCGCGCGCACTTGACTCGAAACCAGAATAAAATGTCTGCGCTTTTTTCCATCATTCATACTGTGACATATCCGCTATAAGCTTCAGCTGTTTTCTGTTGTAAACACACGACTTAAGGAGATAATGCTCTTGTCCCGCCCCCCCACTTCGATTTTATATATAATGAAAGCCATATTTTCTTTTTAAATATCAATATTATTTTATTTCTATTTCCATTAAAAATAAATATCTATATGAAAAAGTTTGACTTGCATTATAGCTTAAAAGAAAAAACAATAAACAAAATTGTTAAGCAATAAATTGAACAAATATATATTTTTTCTTTTAAGAATTTTTTTTTGTCTCTTTTGCAGATGGTACGAAATAAATTCTTTTTGTTTTATTCTGCTAAAAACAGAAACAAAAAACAAGATATTTCAACTTCATGTGTTTTCTTTTTAATGGGCAATCGAAACTGCATTTTCAATTAATTGACAGCTGTATCTCTGTGAATCATTACTTTTAAGAAAAAAAAAAAGTTAAAAATTGATGCTTTATCGTATTTTTTATTTATTTTTTTATTTTTTTTTTAGATTCAAATAAAATACTATGCGCCTTTCAATGGATTAGTTGCTCATTCACTCAGAATAATATTTTATGAGATTTTTTTTCTGTTTTAAATATTAAAGAAAATGTATACCACAAGAGCCAGTGTTATTGTTTCATCAAACTGCTTATCAATGCAATTTTTGAAAGTCAATAAATATACCATAATAAAGAAAAATAAATTCCTCTTTTTTTTTTCAATAAATGAATGAGAAAATAAAGTATAATTTTAGAATATTTTTTTTTATTTACAAGTTGAAAAAAAATGGAATGGATTGTTTGAAAGATTATCTTCTTGTAAATGTTAAGCAATAAACTGAAAAAAATATTTTTTTCTTTTAAGACATATACAGTTATTGTTTAATCAAATTGTTTTTCATTGCAATTTTTGAAAGTCAATAAAAGTATCCTAATTAAAAAAGAAATTCCTTTTATTTTTTCAATAAATGAATAAGAAAACAAAGTATAATTTTAGAATATTTTCTTTTTATTTATAAATTGTAAAAAATGTAATGGGCTGTTTGAAAAATTATCTTCTTATAAACCTTGGAAATAAAAGATGAGAGTATTACTATAAAATTGATTAGTAAAGCTTAAAATGGAATAAAACACAAATGTTATCAACTGTATATTTTTGTTTCATTATAGAGCAAATTTATGATTTTTAAAATTATCAAGCTTTAATGTGCTTTTGTAATGGATATTTATATAATTTGTTTACTATTGCTATATTTTTCAGT
Organism: Maratus michaelseni; assembly: GCA_963931845.1. Lineage (NCBI taxonomy): Eukaryota > Metazoa > Arthropoda > Arachnida > Araneae > Salticidae > Maratus > Maratus michaelseni. Next base: position 91,516 of record CAWVPG010000155.1, on the reverse strand, counting down.
GCTATTTACCTTTCTTGTGCTCTCTTTATAACAGTCAGCTGCACATATCCACTGTTAATGTAATTTTTTATTCTTTGTTCACATACAGTTAATGTCATAAGCAAAATTATAGAAAATAGTGATTAAGTATTTTCATTAACAGCTTAGAATCTCATGAAATAGTAAATTTACTTATGTGAAGTCAGCATATCAATACCGAAGTAGCAAAAGGCTTTTAGAAAACTTTTCACCTTTAATTTAAATATTTTATGTTAATAATAAATAGTTTTTCTTATAGAGCAAATTTAAAAATGAAATGTAACATAATATTAAACATCAATTTTTCTCGAGTACAATATTACAAGGAAAATAAACTTTCATTTTCCTATTTTAAAAACAAGTATTTTCCTTTTTGCACTAACTCAATCTCCCTTTTAATTTTCTTTATAGTTTTGTATTCTAGTGCTATTAATATTATATAATATTTATATGAAGTATGTTTGAGAAGTTAAATAAAGATTTCAGCTCAGTTTTATTAAATTGTTAAACTGTTCAATATATCATTTTAAATAGAGCGTAAGATTATTTTATATCAAATAATTAAAATATTCTAAAGACCTTTTCAATAAAGTATTTTTTTGCACAATGCATTATAAAGTAATTGTTTATTCTTAGGAATGCTGTATAAAAAGCATATTCAGTTAAAATAATTGGTTACTGATACATAATTGTCAGTTGTTTTATTTCCAAAAATGATTAATTAAACAATACGAAGGTTGACAATCCATATTCACTTGATTGTTTTCCATTTAAACTGTGATTAAGAAAAGAAAAAAATTATTAAATATCTTTGGCTTGGCTTTTAAATACGTTGAAGCTGGCTGTCGCAAAACAGATAAGAATAGGGTGGGAAAAAGCACTGGAGAAACAGAAAGGCGCGGGCTTTTCTTATTGTTTTCGTCTAGAATGCGCGCGCATGTCAAGGTCGTCAGAGGTTTAGCAAAGTTCCCGCCTTGCCGCGTTCAGGCCGCGTCATCCTGTATGGTTGTTTTCTCCACATATCCCAACCCGTAATGTTATGATAAAGCTAGCGATAGATGGCGACAGTTACGCTTTTTCTAAGCTGTAGTTCTTATCTATTCTTGAAGATATCCTTTTGAGTGATATTTAAATACACGCAACTGCTGCTGCGTCGAACTTTTACTATAACACATTACACATCACAAGGTGTCATGGTCTTACATTCCCGAAAGCGTAAAATCGTCCTTTCCCAGTTTATATGCAGAAATTGATTGTTAGAATAGTGAATTAATTGTCTTACTATATAACTGAAGGGTTGTATTTTATGAAACGTGGAGTTCACAGGTAATATACACAATATGGCCATTAATGACCGGCAACTTTCAATTTTAGACATTTTGTCGAATATTTAAAAATATACTTGTTAGATTCTTCTGGAATTTTAGGATCCAAAAGAACAGGTTTGATTTCATATTTATCAACGTTGATTTGATAAGGAGGACAATTAGGGGACCAAAAAAAAATTTAAGAAAAAAAATAATACTTGGGATCACCTTGTAAAATAAAATGCACCAAATGATCTATCGCTACAGAATATACATAGGCAGACATTGTACAATATGTGTGTGCATTTTTGTAAGAATAGCACGTATAGTAATAAAAATATAGCAATTTTTAAAAAATTAAAAAAAATTCTTGCATATTTTTTGTTTATAACATACAGGGTTTTTAACCAAATTTTACGCCAGTTTCAGAAAAATTTTCAAAATTTTGTAGAAACAATATAGTGCAATTGGAATATAAATATATTAAATATTTAAGGAAATATAGACAGTTGTATAGAATAATTTTTATCTGCATGCGCGAACGATATCAAAGAACTTTTTGCATAATTTAATAGTCAACTCTATGGAGCAACTTATTAAAAAAAAATCAGTCAAATATCGTAAAAGTTCAAAGAAATATCAGCGTTAGAGTGAGCTGTTTTTTAGTTTCTCACTAAAACTCGCTGAATGATAAGGGATTTTCCACAAATTGTCATTTTTTATTTTATACTATTTTCCAATTTTTAATGATACTTTAGTTCTCTTTGAAAAACTACCCTAACGAGCTTATTCGAACGAAAAAAGAATTATCAAAATCAAAGGATCCATTCCAAAAGTATTATAACCTGGTACAATAAAGTTTTCCAAGACGAACTAAAGTATCAATAAAAAATGAAATATAGTATAAAAATTAAACATGACAATTTGTGGAGAATCCCTTATCATTCAGCGAGTTTTACTGAAAAACTAAAAAACAGCTCACTCTAACCCCAATATCTCTCTGAATTTTTACAATATTTGACTGATTTTTTTTTATAGGTTGCTCCATAGAGTTGACTATTAAATTATGCAAAAAGTTCCTTGTTATCGTTCGCGCATGCGCAGATAAAAATATTTAATACAACTACCCATATTTCCTTAAATATTTAATATATTTACATTCCAACCACACTACATTGTTTCTACTACATTTTGTCAATTTTTCTGAAACTGACGTTAAATTTGATTAAAAACCCTGTATGTTATGAGCAAAAAACATGCAAGATTTTTTAAATTTTTTTAAAGAAATCGCTATATTTCTATTAATATGCATGGTATTCTTACACAAATGAATACACATATTACACAATGTCTGCCTATGTATATTCTGTAGCGATAGATCATTTCGTGCATTTTATTGCACAGGGTGATCCCAAGTATTATTTTTTTCTTTAATTTTTTGTTGGTCCCCTAATTGTCCTCCTTATTGAATCGACGTTGATAAACATGAAGTCAAACCTATTCTTTTTAATCCTAAAATTCCAGAAGAATCTGACAAGTACATTTTTAACTATTCCACAAAATGTCTAAAATTGAAAGTTGCCGGTCATTAATGGCCATATACAGACCTGCCAAGTCTCCGGTTTTTTGGATACCAGTAATTTAGTACATAAAATGTTGTCTTATTTAATCGGAACATTTTGCGATTTAAAGAACAACATTTTCTCTAAAAAAAAAAATACTGGTGTGCAAAAAGCCGGAGACTTGGCAACTCTGCATATAGTGTATAGTGTAATTTTGTAAACTTCAGATCACAATTCGAGCCACTTCGTACACTTATTGAATAAATTAATTGCATGATAAAACAGCATTTTTCCCCCTCTAAGTAGCTATTAAAATTAATCACATTGTAAAGTTGAATTAAAATCTGTTTCTCACACTTATTAATTCAACTGGTTTCGGTTGACTATCATAAACTATTTCATAAAGATACGAAGAAAATATGAAATAGCTCATTCTGTGGTTGTTTTTCTAAAACTTCGTAAATATTTACGATCGAAGCCTACCGATCCACTCTTTCTCAAACCCCATCCATCATGCAAATTATCGTCAGGAAAGATTAATTTCTAGAGTATTGTATTAAAAAATGAACGTGATTAATTTTCAAAATGCTCAATATCACAATGGTATAAGCTAAAATAAACTAGAATGCCTTTATTTTGCGCACTAAAGATCAGTTAAACATATTTTAAGGATATTTATAATACTGTTATGCAAAGTTATGCGTAGAAAGAAAGTAACGTTTGTTTTTGGATTTTGGCGGCAGCGAGCCTTCTATTTAAAGGGTCCATTAAGAATAAACATTTTATAGGCCCTACATTTTTCGTAAAAGATTTTATTTTGTTAGAGGGGTCGCCTTTTTGAAACCGTAAAATTTTTCTCAATATTAAGTCTTTTTGTCTCGTTGGGGTTATAAGCACGGACCTTGTTAAAATTAATTGCATTAATTGCAATAATTAATTATGTGCATTGCATGCGTCATACTCAATTTATGGTCCGGTCAACCTTTCCTCTTTGGACTTTATCATTGAATCAGAAGCTGAGATCTGTAACGAAATGTGTTTTAAAGGTACGTTAAAACACATTAGGTTTTTTTTTTTCTTTTACCATTGGGAAAATGGTTGTTGCTTTCGGTCGAGAATGGACCAAATGATGTTCGCATTTTACTATTTTAACCGTTTTTAACAAAATTCTGTAACTTTAGAAGATTTTTTTAAGCGTCTTTAAAAAAATTCTGTAACTTTAGAAGAATTTTTCTTTGATCAATAAAAATGCATGAAATCGTTACAAAAATGTTAAAGTTACGAAAAAGATAGATGCAAATTATCAGATATGAAAAATGAAGTAGAAATTTGGTACTTTCGTGTTATAGCGGCCCCCAAGGATGAAATATTTTTGTTTCTGTTTTCATTAATACATTGTAAATTTGGTACTTTCGTGTTATAGCGGCCCCCAAGGATGAATCGCCAAGCGACCAAGATTTATCGCCAAATTATAAAGCATGTATGACATTATAATAATATATGATATATATATATATATAACATTTCATGACGTATGTGGCCAAGTTATAGTTATATACGATGCATATATGATGTATATATATGACATGTGTATATAATGTATATACGACATATAAGACGTAAATAATATGTGTATAATGGCGTATATGGCACATATAGGAGTGTTCGGAATATATATATGTGTATATAGGATGCATATATAAGCTTTGCGATAATCTTGGCTTTTTTTTTTTTTTTTAAAGCTTTCGGAACATTTTTTAAATGGTTATTGTAATTTGTTAAATTATAACTTTTTTTTTTTTTTTTTTTTTTTTTTTTTTTTGGCTCGAGACAGTGTTTTACTTTAAATGCAAGGAGGTATTAAAGCCATTCTACATTTGAATGAAGAGAAAACAGTGTACCGTTACTGCACTAAATGATAAAATTGGGCATACAATTTGAATGAATAGGAATATTTTTATGATGACTTATCCTATGAGGCAGTGACGAAACCCGACTAAATTTCACTCGAAGCAAGGTAGTAGATTAACGTTACCCCCCCCCCCCCCCCTCCTCCTTTACGAATATATTTAGAAGACAATTTTAAAAGACTATCTTTCTTCCAGATGGGTGGAGTAATGTCGCAGATCTGAGAGAGCTAATTTATCTCAATTTTGGGAAAATCATTAAAGTATTATTAGTTTCATATTGAGAGTATGTAGAAGGGCGTTGCCTAGCATATATAACAGGCTAAATTGGGCGGGGATTTTATGGATGTTATTAAATGAGAGTGTTTCAAAATTTTTTGTGCAGATTTGCATTGTTTGTTCGAGATTTGTCGAGTTATAGCTGAAGTGAGGTAATAAAGCTGTTTTCGGTCAGTTTGGTATAGGCGTTTGAGGTCATAAAGTTGTGCCCAATTTAAAACTGTTTTTTTTTTTTTTTTTTTTTTTGTGGTATTTGATGCATATGATTCATGGTACTCGATGGTGTCCCGATCAACTAGAGTTCGAAGTTCAAACATTGATGTAATTAATTATTGATCACTCAGCACGTGAGACGTGAGCAACCAATTTTCTAGATCAGTGCAGTTAATTTAAAGCAAATCATGAAACGCAATGATATTAATTCAATATCTTTCTCTGCAATATTTACGGTGTCAGTTTTATATTAAAATAATTGCTTTTATTTCGTGTAAGGTAAGTTGAAACACTAATTTTTCGAACTTCAGCTATCCGGATCGATGTAAGGCTAAAAGTTTACATTAAAAAAAAAATAAAGAGATGAAAAAGCATGTAGAAATGCAGCCTGTATGCATTCATTCGTAAAAATATAATATTCGTGAAATTAGTATGTTAGCTTGTGCATTTAGCTCATGTTAAAATATACGTTTTTTTGGGGTGTTCAAAAACTATATTTGGATAATTGAAAGTTTGTATTATCCAGTTTCAGAATTACCACATTTCTGTACTTGATAATGATAATGGAAGCTACATCTGTGTAAACCATGTGTGGATGAATCTTATATGATTGTTGATAAACAAGAAATGAAAGAAATTAAAACCGGATTGATGGATAAAATGAAAAATTGCCAGGATTCATCGACGGAAGAAATTAAATTGCTTTAATAGGAAGTTAAAATAATGAGAGAACTTAAGTAACATATTATATCTCAAAAAGTTGTATGAGAAGAAATATTTCCTATGTATGGAAAGCACATTAGATGGCATAGAAAAAAAAATCGAAGATATAGAAAATTCATAAAATTGACACCGTAGAAGAAAATCTTGACACATCTATACTAATATTATAAAGGAGTAACGATTGTTTTTTTGTTTGTTTGTAGGGGGTAATCTCTGGAACTACTGAAGCGATTTCAAAAGTGATGGTGGCAAATTGATGGTGACAATCCCTGTTCCAACATAGGCTGTATTTTATGTTGGTGCCACTAGCCCCATGAGGGTGCAAGAGCGATAAACGTTCTAAAATTTCGATTTTTTTTTTTATAGTGAAGGAGCTAGAAACATGAAATTTGGCATGGTAGTTATTTATAATATGTAAATGCTCTCTCCCTTTTTCAGTGAAAATATCAATAAAAAAACAGAACATACATCGTAAACATGCAAGTTGTTCTTGAATTTTCCATTCAGAACATTTGTTTATCACTTAGTTACTTTTCATTTTACACTAAAAACCAACTTTTTGTGGTTTTTCTTTACATTGGTTTTGTATATGTCAAGTTTTCATTAATAATTTATTCTTAAAAACATTTTAATATTTTTTTACTTTTTCTGAGTAATAATAATTTAAAACTCCTCCCGGACAAAGATCCTAGCTGAACCATTTTTCATTATAAGGGAAAAAAAACAAACCCACACTCAACTAAAATGGGCGTATATTAATCTTACACATGTTTTTAAAAAGGTTTTATAGCTAAATAAATGGTTCATATTTGAAAAAAAAAATAAAATGACTTAAAATTCTAAATATTTAATATCGCAGAAGAATGGGAGAAAACAGGGTGTCATTCTTGCCTAGCGTCCTTTTTTTGGGACGCTAGGTAAACATCATTAGTTTGATTTAAATTTTAAAAAATCTGAATTTTCAAGAATACATGTTTTATATTAATGTACAAACATTTGCATGAAATATATAAATGTGGAGTTTTTAATTTAAAAAATATCTCACTTTTTTTGCCTTGCCATTTCAATTCATTAAAATCAGTAGTAAACCTGTATTAACAAACACAGGCACAGATGTCATATATGCACCACGTTGGCACAAATTTTTCCCTCACCAATTTGTCGAAAACGTCCTTTTTGAATATTAGTTACAAATAGCATGCAATAATAGCACGTGATTTTTTATTTCAATATAAAAATAAAATGAAGTAATAAATTAAATATTTTTAAAAAGGAAATAAAAATAAATAAAAGATAATTTGATATACATAATAAAAATAATTTATAGAATTAAAATAAAAAATAACCGGGTTACCATGTAAGGCATATATTGTTATTCTGTTGCAATCGCGCCAACATGGTGCGTATAAGACATCTGTGCCTTAACACTTCAAAAGACTAAAAATTTCTTTAAAATATGTTGCCACATGTGTTCATTTTTGAAAAGTAAAATTTTGAGACTAATTCTAAGCAAGTTTGATGTCAATAAGTTTATTTTTTAGAAAACATGAGTTTTTTTTACTGTAGCTTCCCAAAATTAGGACGCTAGGCATAAATGGGTTAAACCTTCTGAACATTGAACATACTGTTATTAATTCAATTTGAGTAGACTGTTTCTGCAACAGAATTTCTTTAAAAGACAAAATTAATTTAAATAATATTAAATAAATAAGTATCTTATAAATGTCCGATTAAAAAAAAATGGAAATTCTTTCTGCTTTTCATTTTTTAAATAAAAGCCCAAAATTTTAGTAAATTTCAAAAAATTAAACAGATTTTAAAATATTTGTACTACAGGATAATATTGCAAGAACCATTTGTGATGACTTCATTAAATTCCTCACAGTCTGCTAATTAGGCAGAGTAATCAAAGATAAAAGTTCCCAAGAGGTGGAAAACTTTTCTCACGCTTATCTGTGGTGTTACAAGAATGTCCCCTACTACAATAGGAAAAGATAAGCTTCGATCAATCTTGTGAAACTGAAATTGCTAGACAGCAAATATTTCTCTGATCTGACCGTCTATATGTGGGGTCTCGGATCGTGGGAAAAATTTCCTGCGAGAACATTTAAAAGTTCAGTAAGACATCCCTAAAGAAAGCTTTAGTCAATGACGTAAACTGAAACTTTTTTGATTGGTGATCGGAGAATCTTTTGTTCGAGCAAGCGGACCGGAGAAGAGAATCGGGGGAAGACAGTTAGATTTTTGGAGAGCAGAGGAGTGTTGGTGAAAAGACACTGATCTCTGGATGGATTCCCGACCAAGTGGGGAAGGAAAGGCTTTGCTGACAGATTTTTGAATGAGAGAGTGCGATCTCTCTGAAGTCAACGCAAAAGCCTTGGATTTGACTTTTCGGGGAGAGTGAAAAGTAGCTCTAGTTAAGACTTTAAGATTTTAAAACTACTGTAAAAGACTGGACTAATTGGTGATTTGCTATAAATTACAAGTCGAGCGAACTCAGCTAAACAAAGTGTTGTAAATAATTTTTACCCTCTAGAAATTTCAAGAACGCTTTTTAATAAAATTTGTTCTGAAATATTTAATGAAGGTGATCCATTGTGAAACGGTTCCACGCTACCCCATTTCAAAACTCAAAACATCATGGAATCTTTACACATTATTATTGTGTAAATATTTATCAAGAATGCTTTTAACCGTGACATTAATAACAAAAAGAGAGATACCTTTACTAGAAATTCTATTTCTTATTAGAACATTCTTTAATTTATCAAACAATTCTATTCAATTTATTTATTTATTTATTATTTTTTTTAAAGTTTGTATCAAAATTTACTTTTAACAAAGAATATAGTATTTATATTTTAAATCAAGTGTAATATGTTTAATTTATCTTAAAATATGAAAGATTTCATATATACAACTGTACTTTGAATATATGAATATACATAACTAGGGGGCTCAGCCCCCTACTCGCTAACGCTCGCCAACCCACCGTGAATTGCGAAGCAATTCACATTGAGACCGCTACGCGCTCCCAGCTCGCTCGCCCCTTTTTATTTTTGCAGAAATTCTAGCCGAAATAAGTACTACCATAAATCATTTGAACATATGAAATTGACAATTTTTTTTAATGTAAAAAAGTAATTAAACTCCGTTGAAAACACAACTAAAAATGCATTTAGTTGGAGCTACTAATGAGCATATAAATCATTTAAATACTATAAATAAAGGATCTTGGAAACATAATTTGGTTAAAACTTATTGCACCTATAATATTGTACAGCACGGCTTATTCATTAAAAAAAAAAAAAAAAAAAAAAAACTACGTAATATGAAGATAATTTAAAAGAGTTTAGAGTTTTTTAGAGTTTAAACATCAATGATTGTTTAAATTTCGTTCGACATTTTACTATTCTAATTGATTATAGATTTCTGCAACAGATGGCAGCAGGTGCAACCTAGACAGTTGATATTTTTACTACTCTCCGATTTTTCATGTGGGTGAAATTCATAAATAAATTCTAAATAAGAGTTGAGAATTCATTTGAAATTAGCAATATTATTCATAATTAAAATGAGGAACAATCTCAGACGCTTTGGATTACGTACATGTTATTTTATTTTTAATATTTGCTAGCTTGATTTTCATTGCTCTGACACTAACCGCCATATTGGAGGTGGAGCTGATCTATCTAACACAATCTAGTCTTTTCATTGGTCTGAGCTCTGGAAACTACGGTTGTTGCCAAGAATAAGCTAGAAATTCAGCCCTATTTCCGCGCCACGTAAGACAAATATATATATAGATTGATATGCATATATGTAGACATCATAAAAATAGGAATCAAGACATTATGTATTATATTCAAGATAATTTGCTTTTCAATTAAATCTAACATGATTTACTTTAAATTAATCAATGCTATTTATTATCTTGACCCTAATATCATTATATCAAGATATTATATTAAAATTGAAACAATCATGCATTTTTTTTTTTTTATTGCGCTGTCAAGAGTGAAGTTTCAATGTATCACAAATGTTACTATTTATAATAAACATTTTATTTCTTTATTTAAATATAACATTATAGATCAATCCTTTAATATACACAATGAATAAAAGAAAATGAAATAAAAATTATTTATTGCAGCAATACAAATACATTATACATTTACAAAGAAAAGATGTTGAATTCCAGTTGAGAAAAGAAATTTTTATTTTAAATATGATGTTATATGAGGTCTAAGACAGCATTCCAGGTGTACGCTTAATTTCAAACGAAACTAAACAAAATTATACTGCAAGAGACGAAGTTTATCTTTATCTGAGGTATGAGAAAAATCTTCATTGTACTAGATGAAAATTACAAGTGCGATATCAACAAAGTTTTCATTTTAAAAATTCTATAATAACGCCTTGCTTAAACATGTAAAATAAAAAATAATTAATCACAAAACTCATCAAAGAAACAACATCGATGATAATTTCATGTAACTTGCAATTTTATCCAGATGAATTTGGTAATTCACTTTTCTTTAATTATTTACTTTTAAAAATAAGAGCACTGTCTCCATCGTGAGAATCAGTCATAAATTTTGCCACAAAACATTAAATTTGGTGTATAAATAATACGTTATGTTTAATTCCAGAAAATCAGCGAAAAAGTCAGCCATGTTTGTTTATTGTTTTGCTGCCTGTTACCCCATCGCGTTCAGAAACGTAATAACCCTGTGTAACTCCGGGTTTGGTAGGGGTGAGGAGGGCTGTAGCACCTCACGTGACAGTGTAACACTTTGGGGGTATTAGAATGCCGTCGCTGAACGCACCCAAAATAACGACTGAGATTTTCTCGCTGCAAAATTTTAACTACCACAAGTACTCTATCCACTCCACTCATATTCGCAAATTTATGATTTGCGATTGCGTGTCTTCACTTGTATCTAGCGTAGGGTATATAAAAATAAACTTTCTGGTAGCATTTCAGTTAGATATTCGAACTTATATTTCTCTTATAAAATTTCTCTTACAATTAGAAATATAATCTATTTTTATATTTCGAATTTTATACAAGCAAACTGTCTACTAGGAAAAAATCTTCAATAAAAATTAGCATCACTGTCTACTCCACTAGCCCGACCCGCCAGCAATCAATCAACTTTTCTAAAGTTTTGCCAACATCGGATGTTTAGGGGAAAAGAAGGTTCTGCAATAACCTTACTTTGGGTTAAGTGGTGTGTATTATTTCAACAAGTAAACAATGAAAGACGTGGTTGATTATGATATTATTGAAACTGAATATTAGTTTTCTGTCTGCAAAATTAGCTTTGACACTTCCCAATATTTCATAACATATATACAAAGCTTTTTTTTCTCTTTTTACCCAGTCGTCGACATAAGAATGATATGCAGAAATTGAATATGTTAAATATTCTAGAAAATGTAACTTTTTGGCATTTTTGATTTCGACAATTTATAATTTAATGCATCACAATTTATATAATACATAGATAAACCTTTAATTTTTTTCTTCTTTTTAGCTCACAGGCTATCAAAGCCTGAGAGCTAATGTGCCCGCCCGTTCTGTATGTATGTACGTATGTACGTAACGCGATAACTCTTGATAGAAATATGCGATTTGATTAAAATTTTGTTTATAGATTCCTTGTTATAAGGCGCTTCCCTGATTAGTTTTGGGGGTTCATTGGTTAAATATAAAGGAGGAAACGGGGGTTAATTTAACAATTGATAAGGCAATGGAATGTAAAAACTGAGAAACTGTGACACTAACTGAAAACTGTTAAATTATTTAAAATATGTAATTTTTTTAAAACTGTGTACGATAAACGATTTAGAAAAAAATAATAATTCTTTTTTTTTAAAATTAATTTAACTTACATATTGACTTTTCTTTCGAATTTATAAGAGAATTTGAAAACTAAGTATGTTAGAGGATTAAAAAGAAAATGTAATAATTTTTAAACATTTTTGTTTTTTAATTTTAATTTAACATACCCCAATTCTCATAAAATTGAATCAGAATGATAATATAAGCATACGTAAAAAATGAAAACATTAAACAATTTAAGAACCTTAACATTCTTTAGCATTTTTGTTATTGAAAATTTAATTTATCGCATCTATATTTTTCTAACACACAGACACAGGTACATTTTCCTTCTTTTCTTTTCTTTCTTAAAAAAAAAAAAAAAAAAAAAAAAAAAAAAAATACAATTAACTAGGAGAAAGACGTGGAAAAACCCAGTATGATAAATGATTTAAAAACAATAAAATTTCTTATATTTTTCTTTAAAAATACTATTTAAAAAATATTCTCTTGTTTAAGGTAATCAGGGAGTAAATAAAATCTTATAAAATGCTAAAATAAAGTGCATTTAAAAGACATGTTTTTAAAAGACTAACTTATATCAATGTTTTTTGTTTTTTTTTAAAGTCCGGATAAGAAGAATTTTAGCATTGTAATTTAAATTTAACATCAGTGATGACTGCTCGGAAGAAAATCTGCTTTGGGATCAAATGCACTATTTCAAAACTTTCTTCTGGAAAGTGGGGGCAGGGCAAAGTTTTCTTTATATATAAAAACTCAGTATATGGCGTCAGGTGCCGCCATCCAAAAAATCTACAAGAGACCACTCCATTTCTTCCGGTCAAGGGTCCATTCCTCCTCCAGACCCCTATCCCTCATGACTTTTTTTTTATATCCTTCATCTGGGTCTTTCGTGGTCTTCCTCGTTTCCTCTTTTGATATGTTCTGTAATTAGATGCGATTTTGGGTAGTCTCTCGTCACTCATTCTTTTGAAATGTCCATACCAGAATAATTATTTCTGTTAGACATAGCCGTATATGGTTCTCTTTATTTTCATCATTTCTTTGATTCTTTCATTTCTTATTCTTTCTATTCTTGATATCCTGCACTATCTTCTTAGGGTATCCATTTCCACTGCTGCTAATTTCTTTCTATCTGTCTCCATTATTCTCCATCCCCCTGCTCCACATAACAATATGCTCTTTACTATAGAATTATATATATTATATTTTCTTTTCCTGGAGATCTCCTCATTCTATCAAATAGAATTTAATAGTTTTACAGCCTTTCTTCCTTGTCAGATTCTGTATTTAATTTCCTGTGAGTCTGTGCTTTCTGTATGTCTATAATGTCTACAACAATGTATCTATAATTGTTCATTAACAAGCAACTTAAAAATAATGACAGGAAAATTTATAACGCAAAATATGTATTCTTTTACACATCTGTCTATATTGTATTATTAATTGTGCAGTGTATTTAATTCATTTTTTATAACATATATATAAGGGAATTTTTTATAAGTGTACGGTTTTGAGGATTTTAAAGATGCAGACAAAGTATATATATTTTTCCTTTCATCAAGTAAAAGAATCGCAACTATCCCTGAAGAATAGTATTTTAAAGAGACTGGTTTTGAATCTCTTAGCAGATTAAACCTTTAACCAGATAATTTTATTATGATTCTAAGGAATCAAACAATTCTCCCCAATAAAATAAAGTATACATCGCAAAAATTCTGATAAAATGGATGTTTAAAACCACTTTATGGACCACGCTAGAGTGTAAAAGAAGAAAAATGCTTCGGAATCCAATATTTATAGTATTTATAGCTTAAAATCTTTACAAATGATAAAGAGTATGAGACGGACCATTATTAGCTTTTCTATTGCTTAAGAGGCTACTCACTCACGGGAAAACACCCGCTCGCTGATGTTAATCCTATGGAACAATTATTTTACAATATCTCGTTTGTATTTCAATATTTTGAAATGATTTTCTTTTTTCCCTCGGACAGCTGAGGTGGATTTCTACACAGGCCGTTTTTTACTTTTTCCATTTCGGTTGCGAGTTTTTTCATGAGGGTACTGCTACTTTCGAAAACGTTTCCGAAAGCGAAAGTATCCTCATTAAAAAAACTGTAAACAAAATTGTAAGCAAACACTGAGCCTATATTATTTATTGAAATGTATTTATTTCAATAAATTGATTTATCTATTGTGCCACGCTATCCAAAATAATAAGTAAAATTTATGTAAATGATTATTTTGCGTCATATTATCCACTTGCATACATTTCCCTTTGTTTGGATACTATGTCGCAAAATAATCATTTACATAAATTTTACTTATGATTTTGGATAGCGTGGCACACTAGATAAATCAATTTATTGAAATAAATACATTTCAATACATAATATAGGATCAGTGAAAGTAATATATTTAAAAGTGTATTGAAAAATTAAAAGTATTGTTTGTATGTGTAAATATGCTTTAGAAGACAAACCAAAAATAATTTAAATTGAATTTTAAAACAGTCCTATTAAATTCACGTCAAGGTGTCACTCAAATTTTGATATAATTTCTTTTAAAACTCACATTTTGAATTCATGAGAGATGTGAATGAAAAAGCATCAGCGAATAAATTTTATATATTTTTTCATATTAAGATAATAATTGCACCTGTGAATATAAATAAAACTAAACAGAAAATGATGATTAAAAAAAAATATTAACATAGCGTCACTCAAATTTGATATCATTACTTTTAAGACCTATATTTAAAATTCTTAGACCCAAAATTGTAAGCAAACACTGAGCCTATATTATTTATTGAAATGTATTTATTTCAATAAATTGATTTATCTATTGTGCCACGCTATCCAAAATAATAAGTAAAATTTATGTAAATGATTATTTTGAGTCATATTATCCACTTGCATACATTTCCCTTTGTTTGGATACTATGTCGCAAAATAATCATTTACATAAATTTCAAAAGAAATTGCTGCGTCACAACTTTTAACCGGTTAAGGGTTTTTGTACTGATATCATTACTTTTTTGCGGGTATTGATGAAAATGTCAATTAGTCGAAATTAAGCATAGGGTATAAATTAATCATTAGAATAAAATGTTAAAGAAATGCTAAAAAAGACCTCTAGGGCCCCAATAAAAATATGAGGGTGGTGGCCCGGGGAGAGGAGTGCAAGACACAACTTTAAAGTTATGCAGCGAGAGAATGACATAATTAGAGGGATGAAAATGCATGGTGCAAAAAAAGTTCAAGGGTCCCGGACCGTTTCCCAGGTGGCCAGAGTCCTAAATGGAATGTAGAATTGGTGGAATAATTAAATGGAAAAAAGGTCACAAAAAACGAAGATCAGATTAAAAGGAGTCAAGTTATTCACAATTTATAGAACAAAAACTTCAAGGGGCCGTGTACCGGACCCTAGGGTCTTAACTAGAATGTAGAAATGGAAAAACAACTAGCTGGAAAAAGGGGCCCCAACAACGAAGAAAGTCAGGCAAAAAAAAAGAGTAAAGTGATTAAAAATTTAGGGCCCAAAAACTTAAAGGGGTCCAGGGGACCCGGGTCTTGTCAGAGAAAAAAATGTTGTTGTTCGTGTAGCAGCTGGAAGTCCTAAGAAGGTGTTAGAAAAAAAAGGCTAGTGAATTGGACGATTTTTAAGGGAGCTATAGTAGGGGTCCCAAAAAGGGCCAGGTGATAGTTTTAAGCAAGGACTTAAAGTGAAGGATCTGAACTGGAATGCAGAAATGGGGGAATAACTAAATGGAGAAAGGAGTCCCAAAAAACAAAGATCATCGGTGAAAAAGAAGGCAAGTTATTAAAAATTTAGGGCGCAAAAACTTAATAGGTTACAGGGGGACCGGGTCTTGTCCAAGAAAATTTTGTGTTGTTCATGTAGTAGCTGGAAGTCCTTAGAAGTTGCTAGATAGAAAGCTAGTGAATTGGACGATTTTTAAGGGAGCTGTAGTGAGGGCGCCAAAAGGGGCCAGCTGACAGTTTTGAGCAGGACCTTGGCATGAAGGGTCTGAACTGGAATGCAGAAATGGGGGACTAATTGGAAACAGAAATTGGAACTAAAATCGATATATCCTGTCGATGTCGAGTCGAATGAATCAAACCGCGTTGCGATGGGACCCATAGAACTCGAGTTAGCTGCAAAATCTGTTAGTTCCCGCCAGGGGGCGCACTCCGTTCTATACAAACACAGCTGAAATCATCGAGGCTGTCGATTTCAAGTTGAATGAGCCATACCTCGTCGTAATCGGGCCCATAGAACCAGAGATAGAAATCGTCCCCTGATGGTGAAACTTCGAACTAAAATCGATATATCCTGCGCTGTCGAGAAAATAAATTAAACTGCATTGTGATAGGACCCATAGAACTCGAGTTAGCTGCAAAATCAGTTAGTTCCATCTTCCACCGACAGGGGGTGCACTCTGTTCTATAAAAACATAGCTGAAATATTCGAGGCTGTCGATTTCAAATCGAATGAGCCATACCTCGTCGTGATGGGACCCATATAACTCGAGTTAGCTTCAAAATCCATTAGTTCCATTTTCCACCACCAGGGGGCGTACTCTTCTATACGAACATAGCTGAAATCTTTGAGGCTGTCAATTTCAAGTCGAATGAGCCATACCTCGTCTTGATCAGGCACATAGAACCCGATATAGGAAAGCGCCCCCTGGTGGTGATACTTCGAACTAAAATTAATATATCCTGTCAACGTCCAGTCGAATGAATCAAAATTCATTGTGATGGGACCCATAGAACTCAAGTTAGCTGCAAAACCCATTAGTTCCATCTTTCACCGACAGGCGGCGCACTCTGTTCTATACGAACATAGCTGAAATCTCTGAGGCTGTCAATTTCAAGTCGAATGAGCCCTACCTCATCGTGATGGGGCCCATAGAACCCGAGATGGGAAAGCGCTTCCTGGTGGTGAAACTTGGAACTAAAATCGATATATCCTGTCGATGTCGAATCGAATGAATCAAACTGCATTGTGATGAGACCCACAGAACTCGAGTTAGCTTCAAAATCCATTAGCTCCATTTTCCGCCACCAGGGGCGCAATCTTCTATACGAACAAAGCTGAAATCTTTGAGGCTGTCAATTTCAAGTCGAATGAGCCATACCTCTTAACAGACCCTGTCTGTTTTTTTTTAGATTCCCATTTTATCTTTGGAAAAATTTGCCGTCGGCATATTTCAACCCGCGAATTTCACAAGTAGGTAATGGGAAAATATTTCGAAATTCGTCAATTGCTCGCGGGAAGAAAAAGTTGCAAAATTCATTAGTCAGCTGTGAGAAAAAATAGCGAAATTCCTAAGTCGATCACGAGGAAACAAATCGCAAAATTTGTCAATGATTGCGTGAAAAAAAAAATAAACCCCGAGAGTTTCGTCAGCAAGGTGCAGAAAAAAATCCATATGAAAATTCGGTAATTGATCGCAAGAAACAATGTTGCCAGTAGGCTACTTTTTTAAAATTATTAAAATTGTTTCATTCCCACCACTTTTTTTAAATGGTATAATTGGCCTTATTCTCACGTTATTTAATCTGTCATTAAATAAGACGAATATTTCTACTTCAAAGAAGTGGTGGCAATCAAACAATTTGAATTATAAGAAACGTATTGGCAAGATTGGCAAGAAATAAAATGCAAAAATCACCAATCAGTAGCAGGAATATATTTCAAATTTCTTCATTCGATCGGAGGAATATAATCCCAAAATTTGTTAGTCGGTTGCAGGAAAAAAATCTTGAAACTCTTCAGTCGCAGAAGAAAACCCCAAAATTCTGCCATCAGGCGCACAAGAATATAGCAAAATTCGTCTTTGTGTCGCGGGAAAAAATTGAAAAATGTGTCAGTCAGTCGTTAAAAAAAGAATCTTGAAATATTTGTCCTTCGGACACAAGAAAAAGCTCCCGCAAAAATCGCCAATCAGTTGCAGGAAAATAGCGCAAATTTCATCAATCGATCGCAGGAAAACAATCACGAGATTCATTAGTCAGTTGCATGAAAAAAAATCACGAAACTCTTCAGTCGGTCGCAGAAAAAAAACTAGAAATTCTTCCATCAGGCGGGGAAGAAAATCGCAAAATATGTCTATAGGTCACAGGAACAATCTCAAAATATTTGCACTCAAAATGTATAGCTCATGCAGAGATGAAATTTCTCCGCTTTTTTGCATACCAGTATAATCTTACAGAAATTGTTCGGTTATTTAGTCGGAACATTCTGCGATTTCAGAGAACACCGTTTTCTCTAAGATTTTACTAGTATGCAAAAAAGCGGAGAAATCTCATCCCTGAGCTCATGTGAGAACAAATTGTAACATAGTTGACCTGCAGATTATTTTCTGCCCCTGAAATATTTGTCGTAGACACTTGGAGAATTTTCTGCTACTGGACGTCTGAAATACTGAATCAATTTTAACCTAATTGGGATAGCGCATTGATCTTGTAAGGCTTTAGGATGAATTCATTAATGAAATATGTACCTGATATAGTTTGTTTATAGGAACACACAAAAGCAAAAAAAAAAAAAAAAAAAAAAAAAAAATGAATTTAACTTCTATCTTTCTCTCTCTCTATATATGGTTAGGTAGTGAAATGTTATGCACAGTTTTCTTTACATGTAATCTAGAAATAATATAGAAAATAGAAAAATAAAATTTTACTTTAATAACAAAGTATTAAAAATATGCTCTTTCACTGAACTTATAATCCACGTGTTTTAGATAAAGGTGGATGCCCTTCATTTGACTGGCATATACTATAAAGTTATTTTAATCTTAAATAACTTTAAATTTAGTGTTTTTTATATATAAATTTTAAACAGTATGATGAATTGATTTTTTTAAAAATCAGATTCGGGAGTTATTTTCGAAACTTCTCTCCCCCTTTCCTCTTTCCTGAAAAAAAGGGGCGGGGGGTGGGAACAAAAGCGTTTCCATGATTTTTCATGATGTTAGATATAAAAACTTGCCGGAAAGAGTCAGAATAAAAGCACCAGGGCATAGCTCCACCTCGCGCAAGATTTCTAACAACTCGTGTTACATTTCAAATCAATTTCCATTATTCAATCAGCTGCCTAATTATATAAACTGCTGATCTTTTGTAACAGTCGAAATATATTGATCTTAACATGTGATAATGTCTGTTTCATAAAATGAAACTTTGTCAAAGAAATGTTCTGGTGTGAGTTTAATTTAATGTGTGTATTATTGCAATATATTTTTAGTGTAATATAAAAATACTATATTTAAAGGCATGTTTATGCCTGTAAGTTCTCGTCTACTGCTCCCAGGGAAGAATACCCAGTGCATACTTATAACTAGTTTAATGACTGAAATAAATTGCACCTTGCTTATTTATGTTACTTTTATTAGTTAATGTGCACGAGGCTTACAATGCCACACTTCAACACGTAATTATTCATGTAAATAAAACTAACCTGGTGACGTTTTGGATATCGCAATACTTACATTTTAGAGATTTTCATGAAGTCATCTTTACATATTCAGAATTAAGACATCATTCCATACTGCATCAATATTGCTCTACACATTTTAATTGATTTTTCTTATGTGCTTTCTGTCATAGTGTTTGAGATAGTCTGGGTATCATATATATTAAAGCGGCAAGCTAAAAATTCCAGTGCAATTTCGATGTTTTTACGCATGCGTGAGATTAAATCTGAATGGTTGATTGATTAATGACGGCCGATTATCTACTCTTGGGACATAGGCCCTAGGGGGGAGTTCTCTCCGTGGGGGTCTTTCTATGGGATCCTAACCCGTATTTACAGCAGAGTTCGAAGAAAACCACGGAAAATTCCGAACGGTTAGGTCGACAAGCGCGACAGGGGTTTGAACCCAGCATCTCCCGTCTACCAGCTTTGAGAAAAGAACCTTCGAGCCACTGGTGGGGCAGATTAAATCTGAAACCTGTTTAGTTTTAAGGTACACTGGAACCTGATCAGTGATCAGTGTAGCTGAGTGGTCTAAGGCGTTAGTTTAATATCTATAATATAAAGAATAATTATAATTATAATTATAATTATAAAGAAAGTGGGTTCGCATCCCGTTTCCAACAGAATGATTTCCGCGTCACTTTTGGCTGTAATTCATTTCAATTACTGTCACATTTTCATGAATATAGGTTACGTGTACAATTTGTATTTTTTTTTTATTCGAATGCTTTTGAATTAATTGAAGTTTAACATCCAACAATATTTTTACAAATTAAATTTGTATTAGAAATATAATATAAATAAAATATATTTGTATTAAAAATATTTAAATTTAAAAAAATTGTCTTCATAATCTATAACTTTAAGTAATACTACAAAAAACTTTTACTTTAGAGTTTATAAAACATTAAAATAAAATATAAAGATAGTGAAAATCATCATTTGAAACTGAGAGGAGAGAAAAATTTGAAATAGGCCTTCTGATTGAACAGGTAGTGCTGCCATCTATTGCCTAATACTAGAAGTATCCAAATGTACGTGGAAAAGCAAGGAAATTTCTTCTGACGAACACTTTTACCACTAAATATCAAAATTTGTTCGTGAATTTTTCTTTTAAAAATATAAATTCATGAGAAATCGGGTAAAAGATATAGAAAAACGCAAATTTGTGATTTATTTAAAGATATTATCACGGACCGGGGCAACTCCGGGCGGGTCAACTAGTTTTTTTTTTTTTTCGTAACTATGAAACTCTGCTATCTCTTGCATTAACTTCGACGTAATCACTTTACGATACAGTTATTATTCTGCATTCGCATTTTTTTTAAGATAATTAATGTCTGCGTTTTGTATGTATGTATGAATAATTCTTTCAAAAAAATTGAAGAAGTCTGCTTTCAAATGTGCTACAATCACCTAAAAAAATTAAGAGAAGAAAAAACTTTCTTGCTGATAACTAGCCCTAAACTTTGATGAGCTGATTCTAGGCACAAAAAGATATTTCAATTTATTCTGTGTACAACTGTTCTTTTTAATTTCGCTACAGTACTTTTAGTTTGTAAATAATAGATGACAGCACTACCGTCAACTTTCGGCACTATAATATTAAAGCCTCTCCCATATTTCTAAACCTTTCTTTACTCGTGTTAAGTTGGGTGGTTGATTTATGTCGGCCGATTATCTACTCGAGTTATATAGGTCTTAGGGGAGAGTACCCTACGTGGGGATCGTTCTAAGGAATCCTAACCCATATTTACGGCAAGGTTGAAAGAAAACTACAGAAAATAATGATTGGTTAGGGGGGAGTTCTCTCCGTGGGGGTCTTTCTATGGGATCCTAACCCGTATTTACAGCAGAGTTCGAAGAAAACCACGGAAAATTCCGAACGGTTAGGTCGACAAGCGCGACAGGGGTTTGAACCCAGCATCTCCCGTTTACCAGCTTTGTGAGGAGAACCTCTCAGCCACTGGTGGAGCTTACTCGTTTCAAGTGTCAAAAAAATAAATTGAATAACATATGAAGTTAACAAAAATAAATAAATCTATATTAATAAAAGAAAGTTTCGCTCTGTGTGTGTGTGTGTATTTGTTTGTCTGCAATGGCTAGCAAAATCTAGCCCACCTAGAAGTCTGAAAATTTAGGTGTGGATAGTCCAAGGTCTGGCCATGTGTACCTAGGTCTCAGAATTTTCATATTTTGATAATAAGCCAAGATATTAATTATATTCTCACTAACCATCGCTTCCAAAATGCCACCTTTTTCTGAAAATAGTGCAAAAGAAATGTGAAACCGCAAAATGAGATGTGTGTTGGGAGAGCGAAGAAAGATTTTAAGTTTACTGGGAAAAGGTTGGGTTACCACAATGACTTTTAACTACGCTTTTTTGACACATGTCGAAATAACAGAAACTATTAGGTCTTTCGGCACTAAAATTTGCAGATCTATATAAACAAAAAATCGCAAATTCAAAAAGTCAAATTAAAAAAAATTCCATCCACAACTTTCAGAGATATTAATTAGAAATGTTTAATTTTTCGAGCAATTTAATCTTTCAATGAACAACACGTTTTTTGATAAAAATTTGAGTCGCCACAGGTGTCTGGATAATGAAACCGCAACGAATGAGGTACTAAGAGATTTTTTAGGTGACTCTAACAATTCTAATTAAGCTACGATTTTAAAATTAACATCGTTCGAATCTTCTCTCTTTCCACATTACAAGTTTGTAAAAATTAATATTATTTGATTCTTATAACCAAATGTATTTATTATTTCACATTAATTTGATTGCAGAAAAAAAAATTATTTTATTTATTTATTTATTTATTTATTTATTTTATGAGTAAGCATACAGACAAGATATCTGTTATATCTTGAATAAGGAAAGATACGAAACAATTAATAAAAACTTGGAATGGTGCCTATTAGAGTCTGTATAAAATTATTAATAATCGTGGATTTTTTTTTTTTAATTGGAAAATTATGCATCCTTTCTTAAAACAGGCTGAGAATTAAAATTTTCAAAAAATCAGAATTCAGAAATCAGAAACATTTTGATTTTTATGAAAAAGAAATAAAAGCTTATGTCAAATAAGCTTTTATTTTTTTTCATAAAAATTAAAATTTTGGAATGATAATTGAAGAAACGTTTGCATCGGGGTTTTCTTGAACAAATTATTCGTTATACTTGCGGGTATGAGGATGCGGGGAGGCTAACGTCATTTTATTTGGTATCGCATTTATTGTACTTCATCGAGCGCCCCCTGGCGACGACTTTTTCATAATTGAGAACTCTTATTAATAATTAAAAAAGTATTGCTCTGATTTAGACAAACCAAATTTCATTTAAGAAATTGAACCACTCCCTTGATATAATAGGTGTCGAATGTACGTATAGAACAAATTAACTTCCCTGGTGGTGGAAGGTTGAACTAAAGGAATTTGCAGCGTGTGCGCAGCACGCCTGTTATACGGTTCTTCAGACAACGTGTCCGAGTTTCCTTAGGACAGTGGTTTGTTTGGAACAGACTGCGCCTCCTGTCCACGGAAAATGAAACTAAAAGATTTTGCAACGCATGTGCATCACGCCTACTATACGGTACCGCAGGCAACGGAAACATGGGATGGTATTTTATTATACGTATTTTAAATAACAACACACTCGATTTAATTCTTAAAAAATGAATCTAAAGTTGTTTGTTCTTGAGCAGAAAGTCTCTTTTTTTGCTGCGTTGTCTCCCAAGCCTTTCAAAAATAAAACGTCATGTGATAAAGCATCTGGTTGCTGCTCAATATAGCGAAGGGCAACATCTAAAGCTGTCGTGCCTTCTGCATGCGAAATTATCTTCTCCGTTTCATCGTTTAAATCTTCAGTTTCATCAATTTCTTCTTATTCGGTAATCATACGAATTATTGCATCGTCTTCCTCTTCCTCATCACCGTAAAGCCATTCTTCGACGCAATCATTTGTTACCTCTTCACAACGGGGTAGCTTCAAAATTGTATTTTTAATTTCAAAATGTTCTTGATTTTCTATATTTTTCTTTTTCTTATTGTCTGAGAGATCTTTAGTTGTCAAGATATTATGCCAGATGTACTTTATTGTCTCCAATTTAATTCACCCCCCCCCCCATGATTCAGCAAGCCAATACATAGCAATTCTTACATTAATTTTTTTTGATTTGTTGAATCAAAGATGCAGTGTCTTCTTCCAAAACATGCGTAAGCATAATTTTTCGGTACTTCAATTTAAGATCATTGATAACCCCCTGGTTCATAGGCTGAATAAGGCTAGTAACGTTCGCCAGGAAAAACATGGCTTTAATATTTCCACTTTTCAAATCTTCTTCTTCAGGATGTGAAGGGGCATTATCTATCAAGAGAAATGCTTGACGAGGAAGCTTATTATCTTCTAAACGCTTTTCTACTCTTGGTACGAATTCATCGAAAAACCATTGTTTAAAAATATCTCTATTCATCCAAGAATTCTTTTGGTTCGTATAAGAAACTGGAAGGGCTTGAATAGTAATGTTTTTTAAACAACGTGGCGTTTTCGATTTTCCAATCACCAATAAGCGTAGTTTGTGTGTCCCTGACGCATAGTAGCAACACATCACAGTTAATCTTTCTTTGCTTTGTTTAAAGCCAGGAGCAGATTTTTCATTTCTGGAGACTAGGGATTTAGTACACTGTAAAAAAAATTGCAGTAAAATTACGGGCGGAGGCCGGCAGCAGAGATTCCAGTCATACGCCGTAAAAAAAGAAAAAATCCATGCCCATCATTTTGTGCAGCCCGTAATTTTACGGGGCAAAGTAATATAGCATTATAATGCACAGGATATAATGCACTTTAATTGTAATATAAATATTTCTCCGCTCAACAATGCCAAACTCCAATTACAAAGGTGGTTGGGGTAGGGAGGGGGGGGGGGGTTACATAAATTTTCTACAATTTTACAATTGTGTAAAAAAGTATGACAATCTAAGATGAACAGAATATAAGGCTAATTCCTTAGGTTTGTAAAAGAATTAAGTGCAGCAGTTTTAAAATAACACGTTTTTATCTAGCATAAAAATCATTTCATTTTAAAATGATATTGAATTAAATCTAATAGAATTTGAAACGTCAGCATTTTCTTTGAGTAATCAAGTTATTCATCCTTTTATACAAAATGAGCTTACCATGTATAACAAATTTGTTGATATTTCCAGTTAGCTTTTGACTTACTTAAAATAAAATAAAAATAATAATTGTTATGCAAAAAAAATTATAAAAAGTTCTAGCATATCAAGATATACACTCATGTCCAAAATTAAGGTCATAAACATAAAATCTGTGAAAACTGATAGACTATTCACTGTGTTGCTACGAAATTTCGCACAGAGGTATATTACAACGGGAGAAAGACTGTAGCAACATAACAATATGGAAAATATTTTAATTGTGAATTAAGATACAGGGTATATCAAAAAGTGTTAAATCATGAATCAGAGATAAAGCATTTATCTCGAGAAAAGTTTGTCTAATATGGAGTGTGACCACCGTGCACTGCTATACAAACATCACAACGAGCTCTCATATTGTTTATGAGAGTATCAAAAAACGTTTGGGGCAACAAGGCCATTCTTCTAAAAGCGCTGCTTTTAACTCTTGGCGGCTCGTGGGAGTGGGGTTACGCTGTGCAATGGCTCTTCCTAGACCATCCCAAACATGTTCAATAGGATTGAGGTCCAGAGACGTCGAGGGTCAACTCATACAGCGAATATCCTCTTCTTCAAGAAAATCATCAACAATGTGAGCTCTGTGTGGCTTCGCATTATCGGCCATAAAAATGAAGTCTGGGTCTACAGCACCCCGGAACAACCTCGTATAGGCTTCAAGGACCTCATACCTATAGAGATGTGCGTTGACAGTACCCGCATCGAAGACATGCAGTGGGGTACGGATGCTCAACATTATGCAACCCCAGACAAGGATTCCTTTGCCACCAAATATGTCAATTTATTTTACGTAGGATAGATGTTGGCGAGCTCCACGTTCTCTCCAGATGAAGATTCAACGAGAATCACTTTGCGTGGTGAATCGCGACTCATCACTGAAAAGAACACGCCCCGATTCTTGTTGTGTCCAAGACTGATGTCTTCGGCACTATAACAACTGGGCTCTCCTGTTCGATGCAGTGAAAGAGACACACACGACTGGATGCCGGGCGTAAAGGGCCCTCTCTGCTACACGTCTATATACTGTTTGCCTGGAGATTCTTTTTCCAAACGCAGCACAAAGGTGCTGAGGAGTCGTTGCCAGCCTATGACTTCGTGCGCTTAATTCCAAGTAAATATTCTGTGTAGGTGTCGTTGCTCTGTGGCGGTCTTGACCGGCCTTCCTGGTGACATTGGGATGGTCTAGGAAGAACCATTGCACAGGAAAACCCTGCCATGACCCACCAGGAGTTAAAAGCCGTGCTTTTGGAAGAATGGGATTTGTTGCCACAAACATTTATTGACACTCTCAGAAACAGTATGAGAGCTCGTTGTGAGGCGTGTATAGCAGTACACAGTGGTCACACTCCATATTAGACATACTTTTCCCGTGCTAAATGCTTTATCACTGATTCATGATTTAACACTTTTGATATATCATGTATCTTAATTCACAATTAAAATCTTTTCCATATTGTTATGTTGCTATATTCTTTCTCCCGTTGTAATATACCTCTGTGCGAAATTTCGTGGCAACACAGTGAATAGTCCATCAGTTTTCACGGATTTTATGTTTATGACCTTAATTTTGGACATGAGTATAGATTTCCTTAATACATGTATGATGTATGCATGTATTCTGATACCTCTCACATGAAATCAAGTGGCTTACATAAATATATATATATATATATATATATATATATGCATGTTTTCTTGATTTTTTATGAGGAAATTTGCCTCACTTCTATCTTTTTCATTTATATTTTCCTTCAGTTTTCGGTCTGTAAATGTGCGATTGCCCAAATCTTGCATTATTTTAGCTTATTATAGCTTGTTCAAGAATGAAATCTTAAATTTTTGTGGAATCTATAGTAATTTGGGCCCGACTATTCTGCTATGAAGTTCCACAAATATTTCATTAATTCATTTTTTTTTCAATTTGATTTATATTATCTTAGTCATAGATTCTATATTTTCTTCTTCCTCTTTTGGATATTGTTCAAACGGGTATGTGATTGATTTTCAATCCTCCATTTGTGTATGATGTTTCTGTGTTGTCTTTTAGCTGTTATATATATATATATATAAGCTTTCTGTACAATTAAACCATTGAAACATAAGATATTGACCAAATATTATGAAATCACTATACCAAATAACAGAGTCAAATTACAACTTAAATTATGTAGTCCTAAGAAATGAAATATATAAAATTCAAATGAAAAAACAAGCGTAAATACCTTAACAATAAAAACCCTTTCAGAATAAACAATCCAAATGACTTAAAATGCAAGATGACAATATTTGATTGACAGAAAAAATAATGTAAAAGGCCAAAATTGCAGAATCAAATGTTAATTCAATAGTAAAAATACAAAAAGTTATTGAAATGCAGCATAGTATAAAGATGTTAATGAAATAAAAGAGATACATCGAATTATGCGCATACGCGGCAGTAAAATAATGCATTTAATAATTATAAAAATATAAATTACGCTAAAATTTGGGCTTTTAATAGATGTATATCTAAACGATAGTTGCTATAACACAAATATTCTTATGAATATAAAAATTAAAAATAATACTATCCATTAATGATTGCGGAAATGCAGCATTTCATTATGGAAATTTAATATATAAAAGCTTTCTGTACAATTAAACCATTGAAACATAAGATATTGACCAAATATGCATATGTATTAGAGATTCATACACATATGTATTAGAGATATTCGGCCACTATTAGGCCCTTTTGCCGAATATTCGCTTAGCCGAATACTCAAGGCTAGTTGTCCGAATGTTTCAGCCGAATATTGTAACATATCTCTCCGAATAAATTCCGGATTAATATATATATATATATATATATATATATTTGTATTTTGTCTCTTTAATTCAAACTGTCTTTTTTCTGACACATTCATGAAGCTATATTCTTTCTTAATTGCACAAAATTACAGTTATTTGCATACTATCATTATTATATGTATACTAGAAATTCAGCCCTATTTCCACGCCATGTAAGACAAATATATATATAGATATTTTACATCTTCTTTAATTCATTTTATTGTTATCAGTTTGTGAGCATGCTTTTAATGCATGTTGAGTAAATTGTAGAACTTTTGTGTTGTTGTATATCGTATATGCTGGTTTATTGTCAAAGATTTTGTTAAATAAATGTACATTACTACTTTAACTATACCCCTTGCTTTAATTTAATTTGTAATTTAAGGCTGAAGTCTGGCTTCAGAAAATACTCATTCTTACAAATTTGTTGATCACTAGGGATACAAAAATCTTCGCAATAAAATTTACTTTAACTATAGGTTATTTCAGAAAAAATCTCACTATGAATTATGAGAGAGGGTACGTTATTATCATTCATTTTGAATGCAAGAAAGGATAAAAGTATCATTATATAGTAAAAGTGAAGTACATTCTTCATCTTTTAATGGAAATAACTTAAAGCTATTATCAAATCCAAACTGACTACTTTATGACATACTAGCTAATCTGCCCGGCGTTGCTCGGGCCTGAAATATTAATAATCTGTTCTATATGAATATGACTGAAATCTGTAAGACTAATCGGGTGCTTTAAAAAAAAGCGGCGCCACCCATCCACTACTGGATATCGGCCCCGAACTACTTGATCCCTGTATCTGCGCGATCGTAGCCCCACGCATGGGTACGAGAGTGGCCGGACAGGTTCGGATCATGAAAGACAGTCCGTGACATCCTCGAAGCCGGGCTTGTCTGGAGAACTCATAAGAGTAACCAGGGCCCAGCTACTAATCAGGGGCTCCCTCTCATGATTTGCTATATCCCAATTCGAGATCGAGAACAACTCACACGAGTGATCTCATGTCTCTCTAGTCGGGAATGGACACACATATCTTAAAAACTAGGTTAGTAAACACAGATAGGCTAAAAAACTAGGAAGAGGGTTCCGACCCCCATCACGCTGTCGGGTGACGTAAAGATGTCTTTAGGTGTGTTTGCTTTTTGTTTGGTTAATGTAGAAAGCCGATGCCAGATTTAATATATAGCAGAAAATCGGAATTCGCAAAAAAGAGTCCTGCGCACGAATTTATTTTGAAGGGTTAATGTTCGTATTTTTCAAAAACAAATACAGATGTCGAAAAAGGAATAAATGTAAATATTGTCTGGTATTTTTAGTTTTTCGTACCTGTCTCTGAATCGCCGATGCGAATTTTTAAAAATTGCCAAAATCGCAAAAATCGCGAAACGGCATACAGAAAATATACTTTTTTGAAGGGTTAATTTTTGTATTTTTTAAAACCAAAGGTGGCTTTGAAAAGGACAGAGACAGTTCTTTAATTTGGCGACCTTTGTTTTTCCGTATCTTGTGCATTCCGGTAGATGCAAGGCTCGGAAAACGGGAGAAAATAAAAAACATGAATTCGATGCTTTTTGATTATTTTTTTAAAAGGGTTAAATGTAAAATTTTTCAAACCGACCAGATCGTTCGAGGCGTAAAAGTATGTTCTTTTAGATTATGTAGACGATTTTCCGTATTTTTAGCCGTTTGCCCATGGCGAATTTAGAAATACTTTAAAAAAAACCGGAATGTCTTCTGCTTTCTTTCTTCTGTTCCGGAAGATGCAGAAAATGGTTTCTGAGCATGCGCCAGCTAGCTGCAAAATAATGACTTTTTATTTGTGATCTTTGATCAGTTTTAAATTAATATCTTCTTTAATTTTCAAAATTTTAAAATTCTGAGGCTCAGGTACACCAGGAGAGGGTTTGGACTACCTAAATCTAAATTTCCAGGCTTCTAGGTGGGCTAGATTTTGCTAGCCATCGCCAACACACACACACACACACAGAGAGACAGACAGACACGCACACACACGCACACATAGAGCGAAACTTTCTTTTATTAGTATAGAGTTTTAAATTAATTTTTGTTCTGAAATGCAGGAAATTGGCAGGTGTTCTTATTCAGAAACTTTGTAATCGATAGACGTCCTTCATTTTTTTTTTTTTTTTTTTTTTTTTTTTAATAAAAGCAGAAAATCTTTCAGCAAATACTGTAAAAGTCAGCATTTTGAACCAAATTTCCGACGCTGCAGCACGAGAAAAGGAAAAAAGGCTCGCTACGTGACACAAATTGCGTATAACTCGATAAGTATTTTATTTATCAAAAAATGGAAAACTCATTTCGATTTCAAATTACTTCAATAGTAATATTGGAAATTTAAATCACATAAATAAAAAAACAGAAATATCCGCTTAATTAATTTTTTATATTAAAATTTTAAAACTGTATATATAATCAAAAAATATTTTCTTTTTTGAAAAAAAAAAGGTTGATATACGGCCAAATCACTATTCGTCACATCCCTCGTTTTCTCATATATATATAATTAATTCACATTGAAACATTTTCTTTTCTTTCTCTAAAAAAATTCTTTTAAATCAAGATACCATCTTACATTTTGTATTACGCTCTGTTTTGAAAATTTACTCATCAGTTAAATGAAGCATTTAATGCTATTTTATGCTCTGGGACCAAAAAAAAAAAAAAAAAAGAAAAGAAAAGAAAA
The DNA here is from genome assembly GCA_963931845.1 of Maratus michaelseni. Taxonomy (NCBI): domain Eukaryota; kingdom Metazoa; phylum Arthropoda; class Arachnida; order Araneae; family Salticidae; genus Maratus; species Maratus michaelseni. The sequence continues at coordinate 61,397 of CAWVPG010000155.1, read as the reverse complement.
GAAAAAGAAAAAAAGAAAGAAAGAAGAAAAGAAAAGAAACTGCATTTTAATTTTTGGTTTATAAATTAATGTAAACATAGAATTTCAATCCTTAATGACAACTATCTTTACTCCTCTGTTGTAACGTTTTTATCATAAATCCATTAAACTTTTATTTTATTTTATTATTATTATTTTTTTTTACAATTTATAATGTAATGTAATATAAAATAAGATATTTTTTTGTATACTTTACAAATAAATACATATTTCAATATGAATATGCATGATCAAAGAGCATTAAAATTTTCTGCTCGAATTCCCTGCTTATTTTCATGGATGCGATTTCAAGAAAACAGGTGTAATTAATTTTCTAACTGCTCCCAGCCCGTGGCAATAGCTTACTCAAGTTACCCAATTCATACAGGGAACACCTCTCCTCTACTAGTACATCATTGAGTGTCAAACATCTCCCCCTTCCAAGGACACTCTAATCTGCATCCCCTCTATCTTATTGGTGAAGGTGGAGCTTAACTTGATGCAGGGCAAAACCCTAGATGTTCATTGCCGTATATTCGTTAGGTTTTTTCCACCCCTAGTGCAACTGCATGTCGCCCCACACGACACCATCGCCCGCGGGTAACTTTTTTTGTTTCACAAAACACAAAGGCTCCTCCCATCTCTGAGGCAGCCTTCGTAACTCGATTCAACGAATTCTTCACTTGAACTACATGACTCAAATATTATTTCTGAAATACATCATGACAATATTTTTCTGGTGTGAGTCTATTAAAAAAGATTGTATAATATATATATACAGTAGAGTCCCGCTAATCCGAGTCCTGTTATTCCGAGCTTCGCTTAATCCAAGGTGCCTTAAAAAAAAAAAAAAAAAAAAAAAAAAAAAAAAAAAAAAAAAACTTTTCGCTTGAATTGCTTGAAAGAATATAACAAGAAAAAAATATTCTAGAAGTTTAACTGGACAAATATTAAAAAAAATAAAAAAATACGTTGTTTATTTCCACATTTCCTGTTAAACTCCCGATAAATAATTTCAGATGATTTTAATATACCGTTAATATTTTACAATGTAAATAGATAGGTTACCAAATGGAGAAAGAAAAAAAAAGCTAAACTGTTCTAACTTTTCATATATTGCGAAATTTATTTATGTTATTTTAAATCTTCGTTTTTCTTTCATTATTTGTTTTAATTTCATTCTCATTTAGATAAAATAAACACAATTCTCTTTTTATCATTTAACAGATTCTTTTGAAATGCTACTGAGCATGTGCGAATTGTCGGCATTTTGTAAAGTATTTGGCGATTTTTTTTTAACGCTGAACTGCCAATTCTGGTTATCATTTCAGATAGAACTGAATGCGCAGTAAATAGGGAGGCTTTGCAGTTTCGATCAGCCTGTTCCCACATGTGTATCTTTTCAGTTCGAGAACTCACAGAAGTAACCATACGTTTGTGACGAGAATGAGCGGGAAAAGGAAACACGTGTCTGTTTCGTTAGATGTTAAAAGACGAACTTTAAAACGGTTAGATGCGGGAGAAAGTATTAAAAAAATTGCAAAGGAATTAGGTGTTGGAGAAGTGACAGTAAGTGACAGGAGAAGGAATCGTGCAAAACTTGAAAAGTGGAATGCCGGAGATCTAACACCCGATGATTATTTAAACAACAGAAAAACAATGCGTGAAAGTAACTATAAAAAAACAAGTGAGGCTCTCTTTATGTGGTTTTCTCAACAAAGGTCTAAAGGCATGCCGATATCTGGTCCGATGTTGCAGGAAAAAGCCCTATATTTATGCCAAAAAATGAATGAAACCGACCATTTTTCTGCCAGCACCGGGTGGTTAAACAGATGGAAAAAAGGTATGGAGTTCGCCAGATGACTATTTGCGGAGAGAAACTTTCAGCGCATTTTGAGGCTGCAAATAAGTTTCGTACTGAATTAAACAATTTAATGATAAAAGAAAATCTCACAGAAGAGCAATTGTACAACTGTGATGAAACAGGGTTGAATTTTAAACGACTACCTACACTCTCAGAAAAAAATGTAAATTTATGAGCGTTTTCCCTTCAATTTTCACGGGCAACAGCCTTATTTGATGAAAAACGGTCTGATCCACTAAATAAGCGGCTTTATCCCTTAGATACTTAGAAAATTAAGAGCAATCCACATATTCTTACAGTTCTAGCGCATATGTTAGCAAAAATACGGTACGACCCCATACATTGTCCTCCGCTAGGGTGTAACCCTTCATTTTACTCGTGTTTCGAAAATTTTAACCCGCCAAAACAGCGATTCTGTGATGATTATCTAACGTGCTACGTGCTACGGAACAGTAAGCAAAGTGTTATTATGTTTTAAAGTGCATTATATCTTGTGCATTATAATGCTATATTACTTTGCCCCGTAAAATTACGGGCTGCACAAAATGATGGGCATGGATTTTTTCTTTTTTTACGGCGTATGACTGGAATCTCTGCTGCCGGCCTCTGCCCGTAATTTTGCTGCAATTTTTTTTACAGTGTACTAAATCCCTAGTCTCCAGAAATGAAAAATCTGCTCCTGGCTTTAAACAAAGCAAAGAAAGATTAACTGTGATGTGCTGCTACTATGCGTCAGGGACACACAAACTACGCTTATTGGTGAGTGGAAAATCGAAAACGCCACGTTGTTTAAAAAACATTACTATTCAAGCCCTTCCAGTTTCTTATACGAACCAAAAGAACTCTTGGATGAATAGAGATATTTTTAAACAATGGTTTTTCGATGAATTCGTACCAAAAGTAGAAAAGCTTTTAGAAGAAAAAAAGCTTCCTCGTCAAGCATTTCTCTTGATAGATAACGCCCTTCACATCCTGAAGAAGAAGATTTGAAAAGTGGAAATATTAAAGCCATGTTTTTCCCGGCGAACGTTACTAGCCTTATTCAGCCTATGGACCAGGGGGTTATCAATGATCTTAAATTGAAGTACCGAAAAATTATGCTTACGCATGTTTTGGAAGAAGGCACTGCATCTTTGATTCAACAAATCAAAAAAATTAATGTAAAAAATGCTATGTATTGGCTTGCTGAATCATCGGGGGGGGGGGGGATTAAATTGGAGACAATAAAGTACATCTGGCATAATATCTTGACAACTAAAGACCTCTCAGACAATAAGAAAAATAAAAATATAGAAAATCAAGAACATTTTGAAATTAAAAGTACAATTTTGAAGCTACCCGGCTGTGAAGAGGTAACAAATGATTGCGTCGAAGAATGGCTTTACGGTGATGAGGAAGAGGAAATTACCGACGATGCAATAATTCGTATGATTACCGAAGAAGAAGAATTTGATGAAACTGAAGATTTAAACGATGAAACGGAGAAGATAATTTCGCATGCAGAAGGCACGACAGCTTTAGATGTTGCCCTTCGCTATATTGAGAGCAACCAGATGCTTTATCACATGACGTTTTTTTTTTTTTTTTGAAAGGCTTGGGAGACAACGCAGCAAAAAAAGAGACTTTCTGCTCAAGAACAAACAACTTTAGATTCATTTTTTAAAAATTAAATCGAGTGTGTTGTTATTTAAAATACGTTGTTATTTAAAATATGTTTTTATATTTACAAGTCTATGTGTTCGTTAATTTTCGCTATTTGATCTCTCTATTTTTTAGTTTTATGTGTATATAATAAATTGAATTTTTCTATTATGTAGTCCGTACAATCCGAGTTTTCAGTAATCCGAGGGGGATTTGGTCCCGATCGACTCGGATTATCGGCACTCGACTGTATTTTATTTTTGTGCATATTTTATTAGATATTTAAGACAGTATAAAATTTGAAACAGTATGAAAAGAAATTCAAACAACTTGGATTTACATAGAACAGCACTCTGGGATTAAGCAAATAACGTATTTCTCTTAGAAGTTTTTATTTGTAAAAGTGTAGAATTTACACATCTATTTTAAATATACATTACGCAGCTAAAAATATGTGGAATAATTATAAATAATAAATACATTTTATAGACAATTTTTTTTTGTATTAATGTAACACAATATACTTTCGAAAAAAAAAAAAATCATTGAGTGATAAAAGGAGATAACTGAAACAGGTCTGTTAATATTCATTTGTATAATGAAACACTATATTGAAGCAAATGAAAGTATTTTGTGTTTCGTCAAAATCTGCATAGTTTAAATTTTGTTATTAAATAAACAATTGCTAAGTTTAAAAAAAAAAAAAAAAAAAAAAAAAAAACACGTAATACAACAATTTTGTGCATTATCAACAGTCGAAGCAAGAAAATACCATACCGATAGTAATTGTGTTATGAGTTTCGCTTTTATTATTCATTGTCATTCACTAGTCATTGTTTTTTATTATTATCATTAATAATAGCAGTAGTGTTTTTATTTCTATATAGATATATACAGGGTGATTTTTTTTAAAGTTGCGAAAGTAAAACACTATAACAAAAGAACCACTGATCCAAATGACCTGAAATTTTACCAGTATGCTCCCAAAGCAATGGGGATTTTTAGGCATGGTTAAAAAACTTAAAATCGCACCGACAGATGGCGCGGTAAGGTAGCAGAAACAAATAATATCATCTGTGAGAGGAAAACAATGGACGGTACTTTGAGAAACCATCTTCCATAAGCCCTCTGTCTTCATTGGATCTTTTCTTAAATTCTTAAGTGTCCTAAATCTCCTAAGAGCAGTTGCTGCGCTGTCATTATTCTGATAATACAGTTTCACTAACAACGCACGGTCCGTCAATGACGCAGTCATTGCGAGAATTTCCGTAGAACAATGAACACGAGGTGTGCGTACTTCACGTTTTTATCGCCAATGTGCGTGTGCCGGGCGCAAGTTCGTCTCCCGACTTTACTGCATGCACAGCGCCATCTGTCGGTGCGATTTTAAGTTTTTTTAACCACGCCAAAAAATTCCCATTGCTTTGGGAGCGTACTGGGGAAATTTTAGATCATTTGGATCAGTGGTTCTTTTGTTATAGGGTTTTACTTTCACAACTTTAAAAAAATCACCCTGTATAAATAATGTTGGAATAAAATTCACTTTTTTCTCCTTGTTATAATATTACTGTTATAATACATATTGCAAATATGGAAACTACTTTTGTTCCACATGCAGGTTCAGTTATAGTCCAATTTCTGGAAGCTCCATTGAGCGTTTTGTTTTACAAGCAGTGCTACACTCGCATGCGAAATAAATTGAGCAAATGAATATATTCGAATTTTTTCATCTTCATAAAACCACAAAGCATAGTTCGTATGAAACTATGAACTAGCTATAGTAGTACGAACGCACCTCATTTGTCACGTAAAATCTTCATGGAAATATATAACTTATAAATATTATACTGTTTACCGTATATTACTCCAATGACCCTACTATACATGTTACTACCAGATATTACAATAATTAAAACACTGCAGGTTTTGTAAAACAGTATAGTATAGTATAGTATATATTCTTTTGAATGTCTCTGCAAAATCCGTTTTAAACAGGTCTTTGTCCCTGTCGCGCTTGTCTGTCCGTGCTCTAACTTACGTAATTATACTCGGATCGTGTCGCTCGTTGAAAATTGTACGTCAAACGTGACAAATGAGGTGCGTTCGTACTACTATAGCCAGTTATATATAAATATTCAGATCTGGATGCTATCTCGGAAGCTCTGTACGTGTGTAAAGATTTCGTCTTCATAAAACCACAAAGCATAGTTCGTATGAAACTATGAACTAGCTATAGTAGTACGAACGCACCTCATTTGTCACGTAAAATCTTCATGGAAATATATAACTTATAAATATTATACTGTTTACCGTATATTACTCCAATGACCCTACTATACATGTTACTACCAGATATTACAATAATTAAAACACTGCAGGTTTTGTAAAACAGTATAGTATAGTATAGTATATATTCTTTTGAATGTCTCTGCAAAATCCGTTTTAAACAGGTCTTTGTCCCTGTCGCGCTTGTCTGTCCGTGCTCTAACTTACGTAATTATACTCGGATCGTGTCGCTCGTTGAAAATTGTACGTCAAACGTGACAAATGAGGTGCGTTCGTACTACTATAGCCAGTTATATATAAATATTCAGATCTGGATGCTATCTCGGAAGCTCTGTACGTGTGTAAAGATTTCGTCTTCATAAAACCACAAAGCATAGTTCGTATGAAACTATGAACTAGCTATAGTAGTACGAACGCACCTCATTTGTCACGTAAAATCTTCATGGAAATATATAACTTATAAATATTATACTGTTTACCGTATATTACTCCAATGACCCTACTATACATGTTACTACCAGATATTACAATAATTAAAACACTGCAGGTTTTGTAAAACAGTATAGTATAGTATAGTATATATTCTTTTGAATGTCTCTGCAAAATCCGTTTTAAACAGGTCTTTGTCCCTGTCGCGCTTGTCTGTCCGTGCTCTAACTTACGTAATTATACTCGGATCGTGTCGCTCGTTGAAAATTGTACGTCAAACGTGACAAATGAGGTGCGTTCGTACTACTATAGCCAGTTATATATAAATATTCAGATCTGGATGCTATCTCGGAAGCTCTGTACGTGTGTAAAGATTTCGTCTTCATAAAACCACAAAGCATAGTTCGTATGAAACTATGAACTAGCTATAGTAGTACGAACGCACCTCATTTGTCACGTAAAATCTTCATGGAAATATATAACTTATAAATATTATACTGTTTACCGTATATTACTCCAATGACCCTACTATACATGTTACTACCAGATATTACAATAATTAAAACACTGCAGGTTTTGTAAAACAGTATAGTATAGTATAGTATATATTCTTTTGAATGTCTCTGCAAAATCCGTTTTAAACAGGTCTTTGTCCCTGTCGCGCTTGTCTGTCCGTGCTCTAACTTACGTAATTATACTCGGATCGTGTCGCTCGTTGAAAATTGTACGTCAAACGTGACAAATGAGGTGCGTTCGTACTACTATAGCCAGTTATATATAAATATTCAGATCTGGATGCTATCTCGGAAGCTCTGTACGTGTGTAAAGATTTCGTCTTCATAAAACCACAAAGCATAGTTCGTATGAAACTATGAACTAGCTATAGTAGTACGAACGCACCTCATTTGTCACGTAAAATCTTCATGGAAATATATAACTTATAAATATTATACTGTTTACCGTATATTACTCCAATGACCCTACTATACATGTTACTACCAGATATTACAATAATTAAAACACTGCAGGTTTTGTAAAACAGTATAGTATAGTATAGTATATATTCTTTTGAATGTCTCTGCAAAATCCGTTTTAAACAGGTCTTTGTCCCTGTCGCGCTTGTCTGTCCGTGCTCTAACTTACGTAATTATACTCGGATCGTGTCGCTCGTTGAAAATTGTACGTCAAACGTGACAAATGAGGTGCGTTCGTACTACTATAGCCAGTTATATATAAATATTCAGATCTGGATGCTATCTCGGAAGCTCTGTACGTGTGTAAAGATTTCGTCTTCATAAAACCACAAAGCATAGTTCGTATGAAACTATGAACTAGCTATAGTAGTACGAACGCACCTCATTTGTCACGTAAAATCTTCATGGAAATATATAACTTATAAATATTATACTGTTTACCGTATATTACTCCAATGACCCTACTATACATGTTACTACCAGATATTACAATAATTAAAACACTGCAGGTTTTGTAAAACAGTATAGTATAGTATAGTATATATTCTTTTGAATGTCTCTGCAAAATCCGTTTTAAACAGGTCTTTGTCCCTGTCGCGCTTGTCTGTCCGTGCTCTAACTTACGTAATTATACTCGGATCGTGTCGCTCGTTGAAAATTGTACGTCAAACGTGACAAATGAGGTGCGTTCGTACTACTATAGCCAGTTATATATAAATATTCAGATCTGGATGCTATCTCGGAAGCTCTGTACGTGTGTAAAGATTTCGTCTTCATAAAACCACAAAGCATAGTTCGTATGAAACTATGAACTAGCTATAGTAGTACGAACGCACCTCATTTGTCACGTAAAATCTTCATGGAAATATATAACTTATAAATATTATACTGTTTACCGTATATTACTCCAATGACCCTACTATACATGTTACTACCAGATATTACAATAATTAAAACACTGCAGGTTTTGTAAAACAGTATAGTATAGTATAGTATATATTCTTTTGAATGTCTCTGCAAAATCCGTTTTAAACAGGTCTTTGTCCCTGTCGCGCTTGTCTGTCCGTGCTCTAACTTACGTAATTATACTCGGATCGTGTCGCTCGTTGAAAATTGTACGTCAAACGTGACAAATGAGGTGCGTTCGTACTACTATAGCCAGTTATATATAAATATTCAGATCTGGATGCTATCTCGGAAGCTCTGTACGTGTGTAAAGATTTCGTCTTCATAAAACCACAAAGCATAGTTCGTATGAAACTATGAACTAGCTATAGTAGTACGAACGCACCTCATTTGTCACGTAAAATCTTCATGGAAATATATAACTTATAAATATTATACTGTTTACCGTATATTACTCCAATGACCCTACTATACATGTTACTACCAGATATTACAATAATTAAAACACTGCAGGTTTTGTAAAACAGTATAGTATAGTATAGTATATATTCTTTTGAATGTCTCTGCAAAATCCGTTTTAAACAGGTCTTTGTCCCTGTCGCGCTTGTCTGTCCGTGCTCTAACTTACGTAATTATACTCGGATCGTGTCGCTCGTTGAAAATTGTACGTCAAACGTGACAAATGAGGTGCGTTCGTACTACTATAGCCAGTTATATATAAATATTCAGATCTGGATGCTATCTCGGAAGCTCTGTACGTGTGTAAAGATTTCGTCTTCATAAAACCACAAAGCATAGTTCGTATGAAACTATGAACTAGCTATAGTAGTACGAACGCACCTCATTTGTCACGTAAAATCTTCATGGAAATATATAACTTATAAATATTATACTGTTTACCGTATATTACTCCAATGACCCTACTATACATGTTACTACCAGATATTACAATAATTAAAACACTGCAGGTTTTGTAAAACAGTATAGTATAGTATAGTATATATTCTTTTGAATGTCTCTGCAAAATCCGTTTTAAACAGGTCTTTGTCCCTGTCGCGCTTGTCTGTCCGTGCTCTAACTTACGTAATTATACTCGGATCGTGTCGCTCGTTGAAAATTGTACGTCAAACGTGACAAATGAGGTGCGTTCGTACTACTATAGCCAGTTATATATAAATATTCAGATCTGGATGCTATCTCGGAAGCTCTGTACGTGTGTAAAGATTTCGTCTTCATAAAACCACAAAGCATAGTTCGTATGAAACTATGAACTAGCTATAGTAGTACGAACGCACCTCATTTGTCACGTAAAATCTTCATGGAAATATATAACTTATAAATATTATACTGTTTACCGTATATTACTCCAATGACCCTACTATACATGTTACTACCAGATATTACAATAATTAAAACACTGCAGGTTTTGTAAAACAGTATAGTATAGTATAGTATATATTCTTTTGAATGTCTCTGCAAAATCCGTTTTAAACAGGTCTTTGTCCCTGTCGCGCTTGTCTGTCCGTGCTCTAACTTACGTAATTATACTCGGATCGTGTCGCTCGTTGAAAATTGTACGTCAAACGTGACAAATGAGGTGCGTTCGTACTACTATAGCCAGTTATATATAAATATTCAGATCTGGATGCTATCTCGGAAGCTCTGTACGTGTGTAAAGATTTCGTCTTCATAAAACCACAAAGCATAGTTCGTATGAAACTATGAACTAGCTATAGTAGTACGAACGCACCTCATTTGTCACGTAAAATCTTCATGGAAATATATAACTTATAAATATTATACTGTTTACCGTATATTACTCCAATGACCCTACTATACATGTTACTACCAGATATTACAATAATTAAAACACTGCAGGTTTTGTAAAACAGTATAGTATAGTATAGTATATATTCTTTTGAATGTCTCTGCAAAATCCGTTTTAAACAGGTCTTTGTCCCTGTCGCGCTTGTCTGTCCGTGCTCTAACTTACGTAATTATACTCGGATCGTGTCGCTCGTTGAAAATTGTACGTCAAACGTGACAAATGAGGTGCGTTCGTACTACTATAGCCAGTTATATATAAATATTCAGATCTGGATGCTATCTCGGAAGCTCTGTACGTGTGTAAAGATTTCGTCTTCATAAAACCACAAAGCATAGTTCGTATGAAACTATGAACTAGCTATAGTAGTACGAACGCACCTCATTTGTCACGTAAAATCTTCATGGAAATATATAACTTATAAATATTATACTGTTTACCGTATATTACTCCAATGACCCTACTATACATGTTACTACCAGATATTACAATAATTAAAACACTGCAGGTTTTGTAAAACAGTATAGTATAGTATAGTATATATTCTTTTGAATGTCTCTGCAAAATCCGTTTTAAACAGGTCTTTGTCCCTGTCGCGCTTGTCTGTCCGTGCTCTAACTTACGTAATTATACTCGGATCGTGTCGCTCGTTGAAAATTGTACGTCAAACGTGACAAATGAGGTGCGTTCGTACTACTATAGCCAGTTATATATAAATATTCAGATCTGGATGCTATCTCGGAAGCTCTGTACGTGTGTAAAGATTTCGTCTTCATAAAACCACAAAGCATAGTTCGTATGAAACTATGAACTAGCTATAGTAGTACGAACGCACCTCATTTGTCACGTAAAATCTTCATGGAAATATATAACTTATAAATATTATACTGTTTACCGTATATTACTCCAATGACCCTACTATACATGTTACTACCAGATATTACAATAATTAAAACACTGCAGGTTTTGTAAAACAGTATAGTATAGTATAGTATATATTCTTTTGAATGTCTCTGCAAAATCCGTTTTAAACAGGTCTTTGTCCCTGTCGCGCTTGTCTGTCCGTGCTCTAACTTACGTAATTATACTCGGATCGTGTCGCTCGTTGAAAATTGTACGTCAAACGTGACAAATGAGGTGCGTTCGTACTACTATAGCCAGTTATATATAAATATTCAGATCTGGATGCTATCTCGGAAGCTCTGTACGTGTGTAAAGATTTCGTCTTCATAAAACCACAAAGCATAGTTCGTATGAAACTATGAACTAGCTATAGTAGTACGAACGCACCTCATTTGTCACGTAAAATCTTCATGGAAATATATAACTTATAAATATTATACTGTTTACCGTATATTACTCCAATGACCCTACTATACATGTTACTACCAGATATTACAATAATTAAAACACTGCAGGTTTTGTAAAACAGTATAGTATAGTATAGTATATATTCTTTTGAATGTCTCTGCAAAATCCGTTTTAAACAGGTCTTTGTCCCTGTCGCGCTTGTCTGTCCGTGCTCTAACTTACGTAATTATACTCGGATCGTGTCGCTCGTTGAAAATTGTACGTCAAACGTGACAAATGAGGTGCGTTCGTACTACTATAGCCAGTTATATATAAATATTCAGATCTGGATGCTATCTCGGAAGCTCTGTACGTGTGTAAAGATTTCGTCTTCATAAAACCACAAAGCATAGTTCGTATGAAACTATGAACTAGCTATAGTAGTACGAACGCACCTCATTTGTCACGTAAAATCTTCATGGAAATATATAACTTATAAATATTATACTGTTTACCGTATATTACTCCAATGACCCTACTATACATGTTACTACCAGATATTACAATAATTAAAACACTGCAGGTTTTGTAAAACAGTATAGTATAGTATAGTATATATTCTTTTGAATGTCTCTGCAAAATCCGTTTTAAACAGGTCTTTGTCCCTGTCGCGCTTGTCTGTCCGTGCTCTAACTTACGTAATTATACTCGGATCGTGTCGCTCGTTGAAAATTGTACGTCAAACGTGACAAATGAGGTGCGTTCGTACTACTATAGCCAGTTATATATAAATATTCAGATCTGGATGCTATCTCGGAAGCTCTGTACGTGTGTAAAGATTTCGTCTTCATAAAACCACAAAGCATAGTTCGTATGAAACTATGAACTAGCTATAGTAGTACGAACGCACCTCATTTGTCACGTAAAATCTTCATGGAAATATATAACTTATAAATATTATACTGTTTACCGTATATTACTCCAATGACCCTACTATACATGTTACTACCAGATATTACAATAATTAAAACACTGCAGGTTTTGTAAAACAGTATAGTATAGTATAGTATATATTCTTTTGAATGTCTCTGCAAAATCCGTTTTAAACAGGTCTTTGTCCCTGTCGCGCTTGTCTGTCCGTGCTCTAACTTACGTAATTATACTCGGATCGTGTCGCTCGTTGAAAATTGTACGTCAAACGTGACAAATGAGGTGCGTTCGTACTACTATAGCCAGTTATATATAAATATTCAGATCTGGATGCTATCTCGGAAGCTCTGTACGTGTGTAAAGATTTCGTCTTCATAAAACCACAAAGCATAGTTCGTATGAAACTATGAACTAGCTATAGTAGTACGAACGCACCTCATTTGTCACGTAAAATCTTCATGGAAATATATAACTTATAAATATTATACTGTTTACCGTATATTACTCCAATGACCCTACTATACATGTTACTACCAGATATTACAATAATTAAAACACTGCAGGTTTTGTAAAACAGTATAGTATAGTATAGTATATATTCTTTTGAATGTCTCTGCAAAATCCGTTTTAAACAGGTCTTTGTCCCTGTCGCGCTTGTCTGTCCGTGCTCTAACTTACGTAATTATACTCGGATCGTGTCGCTCGTTGAAAATTGTACGTCAAACGTGACAAATGAGGTGCGTTCGTACTACTATAGCCAGTTATATATAAATATTCAGATCTGGATGCTATCTCGGAAGCTCTGTACGTGTGTAAAGATTTCGTCTTCATATACAAACAAAATGGGTATCTGCTATTCTGGTACCATATGGTACCGCTAGGACTTAATGGGTTAATCGTCAAGCGACCGAGATATTTATTTTATGACAGAAATGAAATCTGCAGACGATATAATTCATTTCATAGAATTAAAAATCATCAAGATCTGAATATTTATTATAACTAGCTATAGTACGAACGCACCTCATTTGTCACGTTTTGACGTACAATTTCCATCTGTTTTTTTTTTTTTTTTTTTTTTTTTCCTAGCTTCTGGCTCCTCCCCGGGCCTATATCCCAAGTGTAGATAATTAACCGTCAAAAATCAACCCTTTTTTTTTTCTCAAAACTGATTTTTCAACGATTTCAGATTTTTGAAATGCTGCGAGCGTCCTTAGTTTATGATCAAAATTCACGAAAATTATTGATAAGGATATTGTTGTACAAGGAAACTAAACATGCATTTTGAAATTCGACTTCATTACGATAGTTACATATGATTTTTAACTCCTTTTGCGACGAGCGTCCTTTACAGAATTTTAAATCTTTCACACACCGGTTTATGAAAAACAGAAATTTTCGACTCATTGAATCGCAGAAATGCTGTCATTAAATAAGGCAAAGCTTACAACTTTTGATGAAAATCGATAAGAAATTCAGAAAAAAATATCTAAAAACTTAAATATACCAGAGATTAAACAAGTTGGAAATTGTACGTCAAACGTGACAAATGAGGTGCGTTCGTACTATAGCTAGTTATATAATATAAATATTCAGATCTGGACGATTTTTAATTCTGTGAAATGAATTATATCGTCTGCATATTAATTTCTATAATAAAATAAGTATCTCGGAAGCTCCTATTAAAAAAAAAGCGCCGATTTAAAAGAAAAAAAAAAAAAAAAAAAAAAAAAAATCAAATTTCTTAATAAATATTTTTATTAATATTTTCTAAAGTTTTGATTCGATTTTTACAAAATTTGAAATGTCTCGACCAAATTCTGCAAAGATAATATACATTCAATTTCAAACCATTCGGTTGGGTAGTTTTTGCGTTGTTATATGCGGACGGACGGACCAGACGACGACAATAGGTGCTACGTATTTCTATAATTACGAACGCACCTAAAAAGAAAAAAAAAAAAAAAAAAAAAAAAAAAAAAAAAAAAAAAAAAAATAAATTAGAATAGTAGAAAGAATTACAAATAGAATAATTAGAAATTCCTAAATTTATCACTTTAATTAAAACAAAAACGAAAAATCATGCGTCAAGCATAGATTATGTAACACTTTCCAACGCTTTCAAAATAATTTTACAAATCGTTACCATTTAATAAACTGAAAGATAACATCTAAGTATAGTTATAGTACGAACGCACCTCATTTGTCACGTTTTGACGTACAATTTCAGGAATGTCCAACATCTATTTCCAACATATACAATATTCGAAAAATTGTCCGAATACTTTTATTCAGCCTGTATAGGATCTATATATTTGTATATATACCACATAGGATGCTAAATTTTAGTTTAGTTTGGAAACGCGTAGCACAGTTTAAAATTCTCCTACTCGAGTTTCTTTCAGTAAACGGAAATGTGTTCGCGAACTTTTGTGCTGCCCACTATATGAAATACAGAATTTATACACACCAAGTAATAGACAAAAAGTGTTCAATTTAAAATCGCGTTCAGCAACTTAAAACGCACTTCCAGGAATTATCGTTAAAAGACGGTAGAGAATTTTTTTGTGTGTCCCTGTCAATGAACGATGACTGCTATTCTGACACACTATTCTGTAAGTAAGCCTCGTGTAAATGCACCTTAGTGATCTATATAAATTTCAATGCGTTTAAAATAGTGAAACATTATTTAATTAAACCGCAAACGATTTTTCTCCATAGAGTTGGGTTGGTTTGATTATTGACAGCCAATTATCTACACTAGGGATATAGAGCCGGGGGGGAGTGCCCTTCGTGGGGGGGGGGTCTTTCTAAGGGAACCTAATCCGTATTTATTTACGCATGGATAAATCCACGGCTCGGAGAAAACCACGAAAACTCCGAACGATTAGGGGCCGATTGGGATCGAACCCAGCACCTCCCGTCTACCAGCTTCGAGAGCAGAACCTCTCAGCCACAATTTCAAGCATAGATGTAGTAAGTCACTTCAGTTGAAATCCAAGCATATTTACGGGAGTTAGAGCACGGCCAGACAAACCGAAGTCATAAACACTTTTCAACTAGGTTGGAAAGTGTTAAAAATAAATGCTTCAGATTTGTTTGTAAAGTATTCCAAGTATGCAGAAGGTTTTAAAATACAAGTTCAAATTCTAAGTCAATATTTAACTTGATTAAAGGTGCGTGAAGAGAAATTGACAAAGCGTAGCTTGCTAGTATTTCAATAAGCGACTTATTAACCGCAGATGTCTCTCACTCTTCGCTCAGCAGTTAAAATAAATAAATAAATAAATAAATAAATAAATAAATAAAAAATAATAATTAAAAAAAAAAAAAAAAAAAAAAAAAAAAAATTCTTTCATATTTATGAATTTTTTTTTTTTTTTTTTTTTTTTTTTTAAATTATTTTTTATTTATTTATTTATTTTTTATTTTTTATTTATTATTATTTTTTATTTTTTTTACTGCTGAAAGCAAGAGTTCAGCGTTTACACACCTGCAGTTTCAAGTTAAACTCGAGATCATTAATAAGTTACAATTTACAATACTTCAAATATAATGAAATTTATATGCCTCATTGAATTGGAAGTAATTCGTCGTAATTAAATAAAAATCATGCACTCGCGACATCATAATTCACTTTTATATTTTAACAGAACAGAATTATAAGGCTACTATAATTCATTTGACCGAAAATTATTCATTTATATAATTATTCATTTAACCGTTATCATTATCTTTTTAAGTTATCACATTTCGCTATAATACTACGTTACATTACGGTCTATGGGGAAAATTTTTGAAATTCAATATTTGAAAAACGCCATAATCATTAGATTTCAAATTTATATCAAGAAAAATACAATTTTTTCACCTTTTTAATGCAGTTTGCACAAAAGTATATTATTCTATAAAGTCTCTTGTAGCGCATCTCACTGATAGTATATATTAATTTCAATATGCATGAAATTGTAAAAAATTGTTTGTGTATATAATTCAAACTTTGCGAATACTAGCAAGCTACGCTTTGTCAATTTCTCTTCACGCACCTTTAATCAAGTTAAATATTGACTTAGAATTTGAACTTGTATTTTAAAACCTTCTGCATACTTGGAATACTTTACAAACAAATCTGAAGCATTTATTTTTAACACTTTCCAACCTAGTTGAAAAGTGTTTATGACTTCGGTTTGTCTGGCCGTGCTCTAACTCCCGTAAATATGCTTGGATTTCAACTGAAGTGACTTACTACATCTATGCTTGAAATTGTGGCTGAGAGGTTCTGCTCTCGAAGCTGGTAGACGGGAGGTGCTGGGTTCGATCCCAATCGGCCTAATCGTTCGGAGTTTTCGTGGTTTTCTCCGAGCCGTGGATTTATCCATGCGTAAATAAATACGGATTAGGTTCCCTTAGAAAGACCCCCCCCCCCACGAAGGGCACTCCCCCCCGGCTCTATATCCCTAGTGTAGATAATTGGCTGTCAATAATCAAACCAACCCAACTCTATGGAGAAAAATCGTTTGCGGTTTAATTAAATAATGTTTCACTATTTTAAACGCATTGAAATTTATATAGATCACTAAGGTGCATTTACACGAGGCTTACTTACAGAATAGTGTGTCAGAATAGCAGTCATCGTTCATTGACAGGGACACACAAAAAAATTCTCTACCGTCTTTTAACGATAATTCCTGGAAGTGCGTTTTAAGTTGCTGAACGCGATTTTAAATTGAACACTTTTTGTCTATTACTTGGTGTGTATAAATTCTGTATTTCATATAGTGGGCAGCACAAAAGTTCGCGAACACATTTCCGTTTACTGAAAGAAACTCGAGTAGGAGAATTTTAAACTGTGCTACGCGTTTCCAAACTAAACTAAAATTTAGCATCCTATGTGGTATATATACAAATATATAGATCCTATACAGGCTGAATAAAAGTATTCGGACAATTTTTCGAATATTGTATATGTTGGAAATAGATGTTGGACATTCCTGAAATTGTACGTCAAAACGTGACAAATGAGGTGCGTTCGTACTATAACTATACTTAGATGTTATCTTTCAGTTTATTAAATGGTAACGATTTGTAAAATTATTTTGAAAGCGTTGGAAAGTGTTACATAATCTATGCTTGACGCATGATTTTTCGTTTTTGTTTTAATTAAAGTGATAAATTTAGGAATTTCTAATTATTCTATTTGTAATTCTTTCTACTATTCTAATTTATTTTATTTTTTTTTTTTTTTTTTCTTTTTTTTTTTTTTTTTTTTTTCTTTTTAGGTGCGTTCGTAATTATAGAAATACGTAGCACCTATTGTCGTCGTCTGGTCCGTCCGTCCGCATATAACAACGCAAAAACTACCCAACCGAATGGTTTGAAATTGAATGTATATTATCTTTGCAGAATTTGGTCGAGACATTTCAAATTTTGTAAAAATCGAATCAAAACTTTAGAAAATATTAATAAAAATATTTATTAAGAAATTTGATTTTTTTTTTTTTTTTTTTTTTTTCTTTTTTTTTTTTTTTTTTTTTTTTTCTTTTAAATCGGCGCTTTTTTTTTAATAGGAGCTTCCGAGATACTTATTTTATTATAGAAATTAATATGCAGACGATATAATTCATTTCACAGAATTAAAAATCGTCCAGATCTGAATATTTATATTATATAACTAGCTATAGTACGAACGCACCTCATTTGTCACGTTTGACGTACAATTTCCAACTTGTTTAATCTCTGGTATATTTAAGTTTTTAGATATTTTTTTCTGAATTTCTTATCGATTTTCATCAAAAGTTGTAAGCTTTGCCTTATTTAATGACAGCATTTCTGCGATTCAATGAGTCGAAAATTTCTGTTTTTCATAAACCGGTGTGTGAAAGATTTAAAATTCTGTAAAGGACGCTCGTCGCAAAAGGAGTTAAAAATCATATGTAACTATCGTAATGAAGTCGAATTTCAAAATGCATGTTTAGTTTCCTTGTACAACAATATCCTTATCAATAATTTTCGTGAATTTTGATCATAAACTAAGGACGCTCGCAGCATTTCAAAAATCTGAAATCGTTGAAAAATCAGTTTTGAGAAAAAAAAAAGGGTTGATTTTTGACGGTTAATTATCTACACTTGGGATATAGGCCCGGGGAGGAGCCAGAAGCTAGGAAAAAAAAAAAAAAAAAAAAAAAAAACAGATGGAAATTGTACGTCAAAACGTGACAAATGAGGTGCGTTCGTACTATAGCTAGTTATAATAAATATTCAGATCTTGATGATTTTTAATTCTATGAAATGAATTATATCGTCTGCAGATTTCATTTCTGTCATAAAATAAATATCTCGGTCGCTTGACGATTAACCCATTAAGTCCTAGCGGTACCATATGGTACCAGAATAGCAGATACCCATTTTGTTTGTATATGAAGACGAAATCTTTACACACGTACAGAGCTTCCGAGATAGCATCCAGATCTGAATATTTATATATAACTGGCTATAGTAGTACGAACGCACCTCATTTGTCACGTTTGACGTACAATTTTCAACGAGCGACACGATCCGAGTATAATTACGTAAGTTAGAGCACGGACAGACAAGCGCGACAGGGACAAAGACCTGTTTAAAACGGATTTTGCAGAGACATTCAAAAGAATATATACTATACTATACTATACTGTTTTACAAAACCTGCAGTGTTTTAATTATTGTAATATCTGGTAGTAACATGTATAGTAGGGTCATTGGAGTAATATACGGTAAACAGTATAATATTTATAAGTTATATATTTCCATGAAGATTTTACGTGACAAATGAGGTGCGTTCGTACTACTATAGCTAGTTCATAGTTTCATACGAACTATGCTTTGTGGTTTTATGAAGACGAAATCTTTACACACGTACAGAGCTTCCGAGATAGCATCCAGATCTGAATATTTATATATAACTGGCTATAGTAGTACGAACGCACCTCATTTGTCACGTTTGACGTACAATTTTCAACGAGCGACACGATCCGAGTATAATTACGTAAGTTAGAGCACGGACAGACAAGCGCGACAGGGACAAAGACCTGTTTAAAACGGATTTTGCAGAGACATTCAAAAGAATATATACTATACTATACTATACTGTTTTACAAAACCTGCAGTGTTTTAATTATTGTAATATCTGGTAGTAACATGTATAGTAGGGTCATTGGAGTAATATACGGTAAACAGTATAATATTTATAAGTTATATATTTCCATGAAGATTTTACGTGACAAATGAGGTGCGTTCGTACTACTATAGCTAGTTCATAGTTTCATACGAACTATGCTTTGTGGTTTTATGAAGACGAAATCTTTACACACGTACAGAGCTTCCGAGATAGCATCCAGATCTGAATATTTATATATAACTGGCTATAGTAGTACGAACGCACCTCATTTGTCACGTTTGACGTACAATTTTCAACGAGCGACACGATCCGAGTATAATTACGTAAGTTAGAGCACGGACAGACAAGCGCGACAGGGACAAAGACCTGTTTAAAACGGATTTTGCAGAGACATTCAAAAGAATATATACTATACTATACTATACTGTTTTACAAAACCTGCAGTGTTTTAATTATTGTAATATCTGGTAGTAACATGTATAGTAGGGTCATTGGAGTAATATACGGTAAACAGTATAATATTTATAAGTTATATATTTCCATGAAGATTTTACGTGACAAATGAGGTGCGTTCGTACTACTATAGCTAGTTCATAGTTTCATACGAACTATGCTTTGTGGTTTTATGAAGACGAAATCTTTACACACGTACAGAGCTTCCGAGATAGCATCCAGATCTGAATATTTATATATAACTGGCTATAGTAGTACGAACGCACCTCATTTGTCACGTTTGACGTACAATTTTCAACGAGCGACACGATCCGAGTATAATTACGTAAGTTAGAGCACGGACAGACAAGCGCGACAGGGACAAAGACCTGTTTAAAACGGATTTTGCAGAGACATTCAAAAGAATATATACTATACTATACTATACTGTTTTACAAAACCTGCAGTGTTTTAATTATTGTAATATCTGGTAGTAACATGTATAGTAGGGTCATTGGAGTAATATACGGTAAACAGTATAATATTTATAAGTTATATATTTCCATGAAGATTTTACGTGACAAATGAGGTGCGTTCGTACTACTATAGCTAGTTCATAGTTTCATACGAACTATGCTTTGTGGTTTTATGAAGACGAAATCTTTACACACGTACAGAGCTTCCGAGATAGCATCCAGATCTGAATATTTATATATAACTGGCTATAGTAGTACGAACGCACCTCATTTGTCACGTTTGACGTACAATTTTCAACGAGCGACACGATCCGAGTATAATTACGTAAGTTAGAGCACGGACAGACAAGCGCGACAGGGACAAAGACCTGTTTAAAACGGATTTTGCAGAGACATTCAAAAGAATATATACTATACTATACTATACTGTTTTACAAAACCTGCAGTGTTTTAATTATTGTAATATCTGGTAGTAACATGTATAGTAGGGTCATTGGAGTAATATACGGTAAACAGTATAATATTTATAAGTTATATATTTCCATGAAGATTTTACGTGACAAATGAGGTGCGTTCGTACTACTATAGCTAGTTCATAGTTTCATACGAACTATGCTTTGTGGTTTTATGAAGACGAAATCTTTACACACGTACAGAGCTTCCGAGATAGCATCCAGATCTGAATATTTATATATAACTGGCTATAGTAGTACGAACGCACCTCATTTGTCACGTTTGACGTACAATTTTCAACGAGCGACACGATCCGAGTATAATTACGTAAGTTAGAGCACGGACAGACAAGCGCGACAGGGACAAAGACCTGTTTAAAACGGATTTTGCAGAGACATTCAAAAGAATATATACTATACTATACTATACTGTTTTACAAAACCTGCAGTGTTTTAATTATTGTAATATCTGGTAGTAACATGTATAGTAGGGTCATTGGAGTAATATACGGTAAACAGTATAATATTTATAAGTTATATATTTCCATGAAGATTTTACGTGACAAATGAGGTGCGTTCGTACTACTATAGCTAGTTCATAGTTTCATACGAACTATGCTTTGTGGTTTTATGAAGACGAAATCTTTACACACGTACAGAGCTTCCGAGATAGCATCCAGATCTGAATATTTATATATAACTGGCTATAGTAGTACGAACGCACCTCATTTGTCACGTTTGACGTACAATTTTCAACGAGCGACACGATCCGAGTATAATTACGTAAGTTAGAGCACGGACAGACAAGCGCGACAGGGACAAAGACCTGTTTAAAACGGATTTTGCAGAGACATTCAAAAGAATATATACTATACTATACTATACTGTTTTACAAAACCTGCAGTGTTTTAATTATTGTAATATCTGGTAGTAACATGTATAGTAGGGTCATTGGAGTAATATACGGTAAACAGTATAATATTTATAAGTTATATATTTCCATGAAGATTTTACGTGACAAATGAGGTGCGTTCGTACTACTATAGCTAGTTCATAGTTTCATACGAACTATGCTTTGTGGTTTTATGAAGACGAAATCTTTACACACGTACAGAGCTTCCGAGATAGCATCCAGATCTGAATATTTATATATAACTGGCTATAGTAGTACGAACGCACCTCATTTGTCACGTTTGACGTACAATTTTCAACGAGCGACACGATCCGAGTATAATTACGTAAGTTAGAGCACGGACAGACAAGCGCGACAGGGACAAAGACCTGTTTAAAACGGATTTTGCAGAGACATTCAAAAGAATATATACTATACTATACTATACTGTTTTACAAAACCTGCAGTGTTTTAATTATTGTAATATCTGGTAGTAACATGTATAGTAGGGTCATTGGAGTAATATACGGTAAACAGTATAATATTTATAAGTTATATATTTCCATGAAGATTTTACGTGACAAATGAGGTGCGTTCGTACTACTATAGCTAGTTCATAGTTTCATACGAACTATGCTTTGTGGTTTTATGAAGACGAAATCTTTACACACGTACAGAGCTTCCGAGATAGCATCCAGATCTGAATATTTATATATAACTGGCTATAGTAGTACGAACGCACCTCATTTGTCACGTTTGACGTACAATTTTCAACGAGCGACACGATCCGAGTATAATTACGTAAGTTAGAGCACGGACAGACAAGCGCGACAGGGACAAAGACCTGTTTAAAACGGATTTTGCAGAGACATTCAAAAGAATATATACTATACTATACTATACTGTTTTACAAAACCTGCAGTGTTTTAATTATTGTAATATCTGGTAGTAACATGTATAGTAGGGTCATTGGAGTAATATACGGTAAACAGTATAATATTTATAAGTTATATATTTCCATGAAGATTTTACGTGACAAATGAGGTGCGTTCGTACTACTATAGCTAGTTCATAGTTTCATACGAACTATGCTTTGTGGTTTTATGAAGATGAAAAAATTCGAATATATTCATTTGCTCAATTTATTTCGCATGCGAGTGTGTAATAAATCATTTAGGTACTGTAAATTATAACATATTGTATGATTCTGCAGTTCCTATAGCGTAGGAACTTTTCAACCGTTGTAATAAAAATTCTAAGAGGTCATATGACTTTAACACTTATTTTAAATTTTTTTAAATGCGATGTTTTAAATGAAAAAGAAACCAATGGGATATTTGTGTACTTTATGCATATCAAACGACCAATTTTGGAAACACCCTTAAAACAAACTACTTAAAAGAATATCCTTTTATTATATATTTAGACACTCTTTGTCATCAGGAAAATTTAATTCCCAAAAATGCTCCGGTGTTTTGGGAATTACATTGCATTTTTAATAGAATTCTTTGTTATTATGATAGCGTGCAAAATAATGTAATGATCTTTTACTGCTATGGAAATACTGACATTTTTCTATGGTAAAAGATAAATGATGTTTTTCTCCAAAGTGATGGGTGCGGTTCGTGTGCATTTAATGTTACATTTAGATAATTTGTTTTAATGAAGTAATGGAATAGTATATTGTATAATATATAATATAAGTGATGATAAGAAGGATAGAGAAGGATAATATAAGTGATGATGACATTCTCTTTTATACAACAGTAATTGAGCTTGGAGCCTAATGACAGTTTTTGTTGAAGTGAAAACACATTATTCATAAACTCCGCCTCTGCGACAATTTTCTTTCATCACTGCAGATACGCTAAATAAATATAAAAGGAATATGAATTTATTCCTGAAATAGCAATTTACACTCTTGCTGTGCAGTCGTTGCAGGTAGACTCATCAATGAATGGTAGACTCATCAAAGTTGTAAGTATTTAACTTTTTTAATTTCTATGTAAGGAAATTACAGTACTTAAACGTGGATTTTTTACAATTTTTTAATTATAATTCTTTGATCACGTTGTGTTAACTTTGACGGAAACACCTTTTCTTACTTTGTTTTCGATCCGATTTTCTTCTTTAAAGCATTTTATCACATACTGCACTGTAGAATTTGATAAATTAACTAATTTAGCAATATTTCTAACTGATTTACCACTATTATGATAAAGATAATTAATTTTCGAAAGCTGTTAGTTGTTTCTTTATGATTACCAGCCATTTTTAATAGTAAATAGAATATTACGGACCAGTCAAGCAAAATATAAAGCCAAACTATTTTTTAATGTCACCCAAATGCAAAAATAAAAATAGAATGACAGACGATGATTTTAATTATGAATTTATCCGAAAATGTTACAGTGTACGAAGACTTTTGTGGCGTGTTTTTTCTCTCCCTCCTTCTATTTTTATTTTTAGATTTAAATAAAAAACAGTCAATATTAAAAAAATGCTGGGTGTTATTTGGAATAACATAGAGATGGTGTGAAAAAATATTGGACTTCATATTCTAAATCAATTCTAGGAAAAATCCCTTTTAGTGCAAAATTTTAAAGTGTACGAACACTTTTGTGAGCCACTGTACATACCAAGAACGGCTTTTATATATATAGATATGGGAGATGTTTAAAAAAATAATAAAGAATGGTCTGAGAAATTTTTAAAGTTGACAGTAATTCAGGGATGAGATTGACAAAAAAGCAAAAAAGCGGAAAACCGCGGATCAGCGGAAAACCGCGGAAGAATCTCATCCCTAAGGATGAGATTGACAAAACAGCAAAATAGCGGAAAACCGCGGAAGAATCTCATGCCTGTAATTTTACTCGTGTTCTAAAACGTATGTACGTACATCAAGTTTCGTTCAAATCTCACATAAACAGTAAATTTGTATTTTGTATAAAGAACATATATACCAAGAACGGCTTATATATATATATATATATATATATATATATATATATATATGTGTGTGTGTGTGTGTGTGATCATAAATTATTCCTTCTTTAAGAACCATTTTTAGCACTTTCCAACCTAGTTGAAAAGTGCTTATGACTTCGGTTTGTCTGCCGTCTGCCGTCTGTCCGTGCTCTAACTCCCGTAAATATGCTCGGATTGCCCTGCAATTTTTATATGTTATTGTCGTTATCTATAGCACGTTCCCTATTTCAACGGAAGTGTGTAGCACTTATAGTTTTTTTACAGGGACACTCAAAAGTATTCCGTTACATTACGGTCTATGGGGGAAAATCATTTGCGGTTTATTTTAATGATGTTTCACTATTTTAAACGCATTGAAATTTATATATATCACTAAGGGGCATTAGAAGAAGCTTAATATGGAATAGGGTGTGCATAGCACTTATAGTTACTTTACAGGGACAGTCAAAAGAATTCCGTTACATTACGTCTATGGAGAAAAATCGTCTGCGGTTTATTTAAATAATGTTTCATTATTTTAAACGCATTGAAATTTATATATATTACTAAGGTGCATTACAAGAGGTTTACTACAGAATAGTGTGTGAATAGCAGTCATCGTTCATTTACAGGGACACACAAAAGAATTCTCTACTGTCTGTTAACAATAATTCCTGGAAGTGCGTTTTAAGTTACTGAACGCGATTTTAATTTTAACTCGCTTTTTGTCTATTACGTGGTGTGTATAAATTCTGCATATCCTATACAGGACAGCACAAAAGTTCGCGAACACATTTCCGTTTACTGACAGAAACTCCAGAAGGATAATTTTAAACTCTGCTACGCGTTTCCTAACTAAACTAAAATTTAGCATCCTTATGTATTATATATACAAATCTATAGATCCTATACAGGGCTGAATAAAAGTATTCGGATATTTTTCCAAATATTGTATCTGTTGGAAATTCCTGAAATTATGTTTTTAAATATGTTATGCGTTTTCCAAATTGTTTACTTAGATGTTATCTTTTAGCTTATTAAACGGTATATTTTGTAAAATTATTTTGGAAGCGTTGGAAAGTGCTACATAATCTATGCTTGAAGCATGATTTTTCGTTCTTGTTCTTCTATCGAAATGTGAAAATTATTACCAACATTTCGTCTTTGATACACACAAAAGTACATGTATTTTATTTGTGATCATTTATGCACACATACACATGTTAGGTGTGTGTAGGAGATACCCACTATTCAGAGGTATAAGTGTACGAATATTCTTAATTGAAAGAGTATTAGCTGAATAGAAGTGTCCGCTTTTCGGGAGTTTTCATTATGAAGGTCTTATTGCATAAAGATTCTTAACCTGGAAAAATAACGTAGACATTACTTTGAAAATCGCGTTAATCCGAACCCGACCCGAGATAGTCAAAATCCGGAACAAACTCGAAACTGAAACAATGAAAGTCAACACGACCCGGACCCGACCTGCAGCAAGAAACAGTAGAAGTCAACCCGATCCGCAACGAAAAAATATAGCGTCAATCCGACGCGACCCGAACCTCGAGTTTGATCAGGTGCGAATAAAAGCGGGTAACCCAACCCAATTCGGGATTCTAATCCAAACCGCTGAATTTCATTTACTGTTTCTTTGCATTTGAAAGAAAAAAAAAAATAAAAAAAACATAGATGTCGATTTTTCGATTGATTTTTCAATGCTTCTTTAGAAGAGATTTCCTTTTATTATTCAGTTGTACGAGTCTACAAAAATAATAAATTATTTGTAAAACGCCTTAAATTAAGATCGAATGTGTAATAAGTCACTCAAAAAACTTCTTAAATCTAGTTATGAAACTGCTTTCAAATACAATCAAAGAAGTTATGTTTATTCTTAAATTTACGAAATTTGCAGAAATTCTTATTATAATATCAAGAAATCCAATATATATCTTTTTTCTATAAAGACAAATTATCTTTGATAAAATAGTGTCAAAGTCGATTTTCAATCGATTATAACTCAATATGCGATAAATTTATTAATAACTGAATATCGCTGTTTGATTCCAAATCATTTGCATAGTTATGGCTGTAAATTTTAAGCTTCACTACATAGTATAAAACAAAGTCGCTTTTTATTTCCCTATGTCCCTATGTGCGCTTAAATCTTTAAAACTACGCAACGGATTTTGATGCGGTTTTTTTTTAATAGATAGAGTGGTTCAAGAGGAAGGTTTATATGTATAATTTTATATATATACTAGCGAGCTACGCCCGCTACGCTACAGAGTATAAAACAAAGTCGCTTTTTATTTCCCTATGTCCCTATGTGCGCTTAAATCTTTAAAACTACGCAACGGATTTTGATGCGGTTTGTTTTTAATAGATAGAGTGATTCAAGAGGAAGGTTTATATGTATAATTTTATATATATACTAGCGAGCTACGCTATTCGCCCTATGTACGCTTAAATCTTTAAAACTACGCAACGGATTTTGATGCGGTTTTTTTTTAATAGATAGAGCGAACGGTATTAATAGTTCATTATTTTTATTTTATATATATGCTAATATAAATAACATCGATTCGCTTGCAAATTAAGCAAACATTTTAGAAACTAATTCACCTCACTAATTAAATGTATTATGCAAAGTATTATTCATTAAACAATATGTACAACTTATGTATTGATAAATTAACTAAAATATCGTACTAGCTAAAACAATTTTTGTAATAGTTACGTTTTAACTTACAAAACGTGACGCAAAATTAATAAGTCAACAATTTCAGCCCTACTTTTAATGATGAAATACATGTGAGAATATTTGTTACGAGAAATACTTAAAACACTCTTGCTGCTTACTTTCTCGATGAAAGAACTCTTTATTAATATTATAGTAAAAGAAAGGTTTAGAATTCTCGTTTACTATAACTATGAAAAAAGAAAAAAAAATACATACATGTGTATACGTATCGTATATGTGTGATAAACATTTGGGTCCATGTCTTTATCACGGGAGAGGGGAGAATGAGGGAGAAGAAAAAGCAATTAACAGCCTGGCGACTTGTAAATAAGAAAAGTAGCCATATTCAACCCTTACTCGCTAAACAATCATTGATATACGGGCCCCGAATGGAGATAAAACGAAGAAACATTTTTGCTCATTAAAAGACATCTGTAAGACATCCCCCCTCCCATCCATTATTATTCATTCTTCAATGTCAGTTCGTCTTGTAGATAAATTCTACACTGTACTGTTGTACTGTTTTCAAAGTAAAAATTACAGAAAAAAAAATTATTCTGCATATAAAAGTTTCATAAAAATTATAACTATATAATTCACCTTTTTGTATCATTAACAAAAACCATAACAAATTTCGTGTGGCCTAAAAAATAACAAGAAATGTATTATGTAAAAAATATAATTGTACAAACATTTTTAGAATATTTATTTATTTATTTCCTCATCAAAAATATCTCAAGATTCCGTTAAGGTGGTTCTCAAATGATATGCTCAACAGCACGAAACTTTCTGACGCATTTTGTGACTCATTTTTAAACGTAAAGGCATAAAATTAGTAGGCCTGACTATTGAAACAATTTGGAATGCAAATAAGTTTTCCGTTTTTTGATCAATAAATTACTTATCGAGTTATGAGCGATTATTGTCTCATGACAACACGTTTTTCCCCTTTTTTGTGCTGCGGCGTTGGAAATTCGATTCAAAACGCTGACTTTGACTGTATTTTCTAAATTATAACTATATAATTCACCTTTTTGTATCATTAGGAAAAACCATAACAAATTTCGCGTGGCCTAAAAATTAACAAGAAATGTATTATGTAAAAAAATATAATTGTACAAACATTTTTAGAATATTTGTTTATTTATTTCCTCATCAAAAATATCTCAAGATTCCGTTAAGGTGGTTCTCAAATGATATGCTCAACAGCACGAAACTTTCTGACGCATTTTGTGACTCATTTTTAAACGTGAAGGCATAAAATTAGTAGGCCTGACTATTGAAACAATTTGGAATCCAGATAAGTTTTCCATTTTTTGATAAATAAATTACTTATTGAGTTATGAGCTATTCTTGTCACGTGACAACACGTTTTTCCCCTTTCTTGTGCTGCGGCGTCGGAAATTCGATTCAAAACGCTGACTTTGACTGAATTTTCTGAAAGATCTTCTGCCTTTACCAAAAAATGGAGCCTTCACCAAAGCGCCTTTCGATTACAAAGTTTCTGAATTAAGAACACTTGCCAATTTCCGAACTTCCCAAGTTTCTGAACAAAAGTAAATTTAAAAATATGTCGTAAAGTAGCTAGTTTGGATTTGAGAATAGCTTTAAGGGGGTTGCTCAATCAGCTCTCTAATTTCCCTCGCTAATATTAAAGATATGGGCGTAGAAGAATGCACCGTACATTTAAAATATCTCCTTAGAAAATTACATTTTTTTTTCTTTTTTCTTCGTACTCTTCTTAAAATATGTTTTTTTCCGCCTTAGTTGTTAAAATATTTCTGAAATATCTGCTTAATTTAATATTTTATGTGTTAAAAGCTGACGAGCTGTGAGTAATATTTTAACACTTCAAGATAAATTCTGATAAAAACATTAGCAACTATGAATTTCATTTCAACCAACGTTTAAAAGGGTCTGTATTCACTATATCTTTGGTGAAATCTTGCGGTCTGATATTTATCGCTATTTTAATAAATACTATTTGTGTGTTTACAGTTTGATTATTTTTAATGTGTTAATTAAATAGCTGTCGTTAAGGATTATTAAGTTTAGTGTATAATTTGTTGAGGATATACATTTTTTGGAACATGGTCAATTTAGTGCAAAAACTATAAACAAAATTTCGAAAGTTTATGTTTGCAAAATGCAGTGTCCAATGTTTTGTTTTACTCTCTTTATTTTATTTTGTTCAAATTTTCCAAATAATTTTACAAACCATTACCTTTTAATAAGCTGAAAGATAACATCTAAGTAAACAATTTGGAAAACGCATAACATATTTAAAAACGTAATTTCAGGAAATACCAACAATATTCGGAAAAATATCCGAATACTTTTATTCAACCCTGTATAGGATCTATAGATTTGTATATATACTAGGTTGCTAAATTTTAGTACAGTTAGAAAACGCGTAGCGCAGTTTAAAATTCTCCTTCTGGAGTTTCTGTCAATAAACGGAAATGTGTTAGCGAATTTTTGTGCTGCCCTCTATATGATCTACAGAATTTACACACACCAAGTAATAGACAAAAAGTGAGTTAAATTTAAAATCGCGGTCAGCAACTTAAAACGCACTTCCGGGAATTATTGTTAACAGGAAGATTATAATTATTTTGTTAGTCCCTGTAAATGAACGATGACTGCTACACACGCAATATTCTGCAGTAAGCCTTTTGTAATGCACCTTAGTGATATATATAAATTTCAATGCGTTTAAAATAGTGAAACATTATTTAAATAAACCGCAAACGATTTTTCACCATAGACGTAATGTAACGGAATTCTTTTGCCTGTCCCTGTAAAGTAACTATAAGTGCTATGCACACCCTATTCCATAGTAAGCTTCTTGTAATGTACCTTAGTGATATATTATATATCAATTACAATTTGTTTGAAATTGTGTAACATTATTAAAATAAACCGCAAATGATTTTCCCCCATAGACCGTAATGTAACCGAATTCTTTTGAGTGTCCCTGTAAAAAAACACTAAGTGCTACACGCTTCAGTAGAAATAGGGAACATGCTATAGATAACGACAATAACATACAAAAATTTCAGAGCATTCCGAGCATATTTACGGGAGTTAGAGCACGGACAAACGGACAGACAAACCGAAGTCATAAACACTTTTCAACTAGGTTGGAAAGTGTTAAAAAAGCGGGGTGGAGATTTTAGATAATAAAATTAATTATAATGTACTATATATATATATATATATATATATATATATATATATATATATATATATCATAAGCAAAAACAACTATAATCTTTCATATAAATCATTAAAAAAAATAATAATTAAAACAAATCAGTAAAAAAGATGCATGTGCTGTTAATATACTTTTATCGTAATCGGAAATATAGAAATACAAAACTAACATTAAAAAAAAAAAAAAAAAAATGTGAAATTAGGAAATTATTGCTAAAATTGAAACAAGGATTCACTACGTAAATTGTCACAACAAGAACTGTTAACCCTTTCAGGTACAAGTAATTGTGTTACTGTAATGTTGAATTCACAGCTATAATTTCGAGAAATTTCATTGGACTATATAGACAGGTTTTCATCTTAGCAGGTATACTATTCCTTATAGTTTACATTATTTTCCCCGAGACCATGAAATTTTCCGTTGACAAATGTTTTCCGCTTTACATACGTTCTATTTCACTGGTTTTAGTATTTAATCTAGCTTACTTAATTTAATTGTGATAAACATAACCTCTTCAAAATGCACGTAAAATATAACATTTCATAAAAAAATAATGTGTGCGATTTTTTAAAACTGAATCTGGGAAACAAATTCATACCACTTTTAAGCAGAGTTCGTTGATTTAAATCAGCTTGATTTTAATCATGATTAAGATTAAACTGATTTTTTTTTTTTTTTTTTTTTTTTTTTAAATCTCTGATTTAAAACAACTTTCGTAAAAATTTTATTTCAAATTCAGGTCAAGAAATTTTGTATTAAATATTATGTTTTGAAAATAATAATAATAATAATAATAATAATAATAATAATAATAATAATAATAAACTTTGTAAATTTAAGGAGTCGGAGAGACTGAGAACTCAAAATGCATGATTTTTAATTTTATTTAAATCAAAAATCCCAATTTAAAGATAGAGAATCTTAGCTGAAAAACGTTAAAAGATTAATGAATATTTATCTATTAAAAATATCTAAATCTTATGTAAATTTTTTAATACAAAATCATGGGGACTTTCTGCGAGGATATGGAAAACGTTAGAATAAATAAATATAGGCCATTCAAAAGTTTTTTTAATTGAATTTATATAGACATCTCATTACTTCCACATGTAACAAGTGGTTCAATATTATGATGTAAGTTTATTTATGGAAATATTTGGAAAATAAAATGATTTCATGGCTTGTAATAGTCTGATATGTTTTTATATATATTTTTATACAATATTTTATAATATATTTTCAACAAAGTTGAAAAATGTTTATTAATTCTGTTTGTCTGTCCGTCTGAGCTCTAACTTTCGTAAATGTACTCGGATTTCCATGCAATTCATATGTCATTGAGGTCAACTATGGCATGTTCGGTATTGAGAATGAAGTATGTAGCACTTACGGTTCATTTACAAGCACACTCAAAAGAATTCTTTTACATTACGGTCTATGGGGCAAAATCGTTTGCGGTGTATTTTAATGATGTTAATATATCTCAAACATATTGAAATTGATATATATCACTGAGTTGCATTACAAAATGCTTATCATAGATTATAGAGAGCATAGCATTTATCGTTCATTTACAGAGATATACAAAATAATTCGGTACAGTACTGTCTGTGAACATTAATTTCTGGAAGCTTGTTTTCCGTTGTGCCACACGTTTTTAAATGTAACTAATTTTCTACATATTGCTTAGTGTATATAAATTCTATAGATCATATACAGGGTTGCGCAAAAGATGTCGAGTACATTATCTTTCATTGACCGAAATTGAAGAATGGAATTTTTGAACTTTACTGTGCGTTTCCTAACTGAATTAAATTTTAGCATATATTGTGGCATGTATACAAATCCATTGATCGTGTACAAGGGATACACAAAAATAAATAAATAAATAAATAAATAAATCAGATTTTTTTTAATTATTCATTTTAATTACTGAAACTGGGATTTCAAAAATGATATACGTTTTCGAGAATTGTTTACTTAGATATCACATTTCACCTTATGAATCTAAGAAGTTTTGTTACAGTATTCTGATTGTGCTGGTATGTGTTTCATAATCTATGCTTAACGCATGATTTTTCGTTCTTGTTAAATATAATTTCAATTTTAATTACTTATAAATGTAAGCTAATTAACAACTAAACTTTTTAAAGTCTTAGAAAAAAAAAAAGATTTTTTTTTAATTTAAATTAAATAAATCCAACTTTGATTTGGTCTAAACTCCGTAATTGCTTAGGAACTCAGCTGGAAAATTGGTTTCTTTTCAAATATTTTAATAACAAAAAATAACTTTTTTTTTTCAGATCCATTGCAATTTGTAACATATAATCATGATCATCTTTATGTATGTATAATACATTCTCAAAATTCATTAAATGAATATTGTATGTACTCCAGAATATTGTATATAATCCGGAATAGATGTTTATTTATTTTGCTGTAAGAGTTGGTCCTATAAAAAACTTATTAATATAAAACTTGTAGATAATATTAAGAAGATTTATAATAAATTTAAGCGTATTTAATATCTTGCGAATGGACGAAGTTATGAATTTTTTCTTCTTAAACCCCTATCCCCCCGCCCCCCCCCCTTCCACGCACACCTTGAGGCCTTTTTAATGATATGAAACATCTGTCATATAAATAAATTTTTGGCCCTTTTCCTAGAAGTAATAATAATTTTAAACGGATTCGATACGTATGATAATTAAGAAGTTATGATGGTTTTTCTGTTTTCACAAAAAAAATAATGATTAACGAACATGACGAACTTGACCAAGATTTTAAGCCGGTTGATTTTATGTATCACTTTGGAAGAGATTTGTGCAGAATTATGGAAGTTATTGCGTCCATAAAAAAGTGATATAGATATATATATAAAGTTTTGAACTAGGTTGGTTGGGTTGTGGGAGTCATGATCGGCGTAGATCTTAAAAAATGTTTCAGGAATTCCAACTTAGGGGAGAATGTAATAGTAGCATTTCTTACGAAATCGACCTAATATTTATTTCAAAAGTTTGTCGACAAATTAAGTACTAATCTAATTTACGTGTCAAAGTGGATTTGGTATGTATGAACTTTATTGGGGGTAAATAAAAATGAAGAAATGAAATAAAAAATCATGAACCTTGCTTTTAAGGCGCTTCTGGAGGGAAAAAAAAAATTCCCGACTCAATATTGCAAAACTCTAGCACATTTCAGTGATTTGAAATCGAATATATATTTTTTCATTTTTCGAGAAAGTAATATCTTGAGTTATAAGCAATTGTTGTCTCACAACGACCTTTATCGGGCTGTCGCATCCAGAAATTCTGTTAAAAACGTCATTTTTCACAGGTTTTTCTGAAAGACCTTCTATTTTTAACGAATAATGGAAAAGCTATTCGGTTTCTGAATAGCAGTACTTGCCAATCTCATGCGTTTGCGATCAAAAATGGATTCATATATATGTCGGCTCACCTGAGCATTACAACACAATCAAATTTCATTCTTACACAAGTATTTTTACTGAAATTGAGACATTCAGAGTGCGAACAAACATAAATCTGACAAACAAAAGTGAAACAATTTTTCATTTTCATTCGAAGTGTAAATAGTGCTATTTTTCTGGTACTTCGAGACGAAATTGCTTTTCATAAAGACATTGCTATAATTTACAATAATTATATTACTCTAATTTACAGAAAGTCTGAGAAAAATTTTAACGATGACTTCGTTGAGAGAATTTTGGAAGAATATCCATGCAGTCAACTGATTATATTTCAGTTTCATCAATCAATTTTCATAGTGTCATAAATTATTTTATCTTTACCCTTTTTTATTCAACTTAAAATTTCACAATTTGATAAAGTAACTACGCATGTTTATACAGTTTAATGCTTGCTAAGTTTTAGTTTTTAATTATTATTAGATTTTTATTTTTTATCAAATATCTTGCATGTCTGAAATATAACCGAAGTCTGTATTTTTGTTGCTGTTGTTTCTTTAAATCATTCAAAGTATTTTTCCAAAATATATGTAATGAAATCATACGAGTATATTAGAAGTGACTTTGTACAATATTCCTATGTCAATGTTCCATTTATTAGCATATTAGGTTTATATTGATATCACACCTTTCCAGATTCATATGTAGTGTATTATCCCTTGACTCTTCTCCCTCAAACAAATGTTTTGGGGTAAAAGTGCCTGTTTATAAAATGAAATACATGTTTGAAATAAAAGTCTAAATAATGTAAATCAACGCTTTAAGTCTATTTTTCTTATTTTCTTGATAAATTCTCTGAATGTTAAAACATGCGGAATTACTTGAACACTAGACTAAAAAAAAGTTGACAAAAAGTTTTACAAAAAGAGCTTTGATGCAATTCGTAATGATTCATTGATGCAGTGATATTCAGTCTTCATAAATCCATTCTAGGTTAGTATTAGCATAAAACATGTTCGTTAATTAATAATAAAAGAAAAATGTTTTTATTATTATCCTAATAAATCTTCAATGATGGCGTGAGAAATACATTCTACATTATTTAAAAACAAAATATAAGGGCAAATAAAATGAAAGAATAAAAAAACTGGGCATAAATTATGTAATAATTTCTAAATTGATATATTCGTGTTGTCCCCCCCCCCCCCCGCTGAATTATCATTGCAAAATATACATACTATTGCGAAATCCAATTATTTTACTCAACACATTAAAAGTTGTCAAATTATAGGTACAATAACTCTAGTAAAAGATAAAGATCATATAAATAATTAGATGTGTGAAAACCGTGTTAAATCTTAAAGGCATATTTACGCTTTAGTTGAAATTTTATCAGCTATTTCGGGTGTAAGTGTTTTCAAGAAGCAATATCCAACATTCAAGCTTAATAATAAATCCAAAGTTCATTCACTTTTAATAATAATGTTTAAAAAATAATCTTAATATAATAGTTTAAAATTTAACTATTTCGCCTCAAATAGAATTTGTTCCTATATCAGTACTCATGTTTAAAAGATAACGTTTTCGAAGCTTTCTCTAAAAAGCAAATATTTTAACAAAGCAGAGAAAGAGTGCAGGTGTGCAGGTGCCTTTTTACGGAAGTTAAAATAATCATTTTTAGTTTCCAAAGATGGAGAACATGTGGTATTTATTATCATCGATCTGCGGCTCTGAAGGGACTATCTCAAACCAAAAAATTTGCGTAAATGTAAATAGTTCAGTCCGCTTAGAGTCTCTGGCAACCTTCTTGTTAAAGAGGTAGTTGACGCACCCTTTCACACCACTGATTGATAATATACGTGAAATTGTCGTAATCCCAAACATTTATATATATGTAATAATAATTTTTTTTTTAAACTTAACTGTATTTTATTTCAAAAACAGTAAAAAAAAACAATTTCTTCTTTCTTTTATTCGTTACATAGATAGTGAAAAATGATGCTTCCGAAAGCCTTTTAACAGGAAAATGAAAAACCAGAAGATACATGTGGAGAAAGATTGATTAGTGCTTTAGTGATTTGAAACATTATACATATCAAGTAAAGTTACCCCCTAACTACATGAACCCTCTTTAGCCTTGTGGTTAAAGAGGTAGTTGACGCACCCTTTCACACCGCTGATTGATAATATACGTGAAATTGTCGTAATCCCAACTACATTCCCTAAGTGGATTACTGGTTGGGGGAAGTTTGAGGTAGTTAAGTTTTAAAGAATCAAAATGGCCGGCTTGGTATTTTATTTTTATTCTAAAAAATACGGATACTTTCAGGTATTTTCCTAACTGTGATAGCCAAGGCTTGAATTGCGCCGGAGCCCGGCTCCGGTACTTACTACTTTTAGTAAATATTAAAATATTGGTCGGAATTCATCGGAGCCCATAAATACTGGGTTCCGGAACCCAGTGCAAGCGATAAATATATTTAAAATTTTTATTTTGCTTGAAAAAAAAATTGCTTTAAATTTTGCAAATACACATAATGTATGGAATATAAATGTGCAGATTCGAGTGACGGTGGAGGGGGGGGGGCACGCTACGGTTATTAGTACTGCAGAATATTAGGGCTCCGGTACTTTTTTTGTTAAAAATTAAGCCCTGGTGAAAGCTTAACAATGCGAAAAATTAAAAAAAAAAAAAAAAAAAAAAATGCGTATTTATTTTATAGAATAAATATGCTATGTATGTATAAAAGTTATCGAGTGGATTATGTGTGTTCTTATTTTTTATATTTTAGCCCTGGGAAGAGCTTAGTCCTTAAAGGCAGGGGTCGCAGCATCCTATATTTTTTATATATTTGATACCACTTTTTTCAAAATATAAATATCATGGTAGATTTCCTTAAAATTTGCAATAGAAGGATATTGTGAATATTATATTTTAAAAATAGTGGTGGGGATTATTAAAAAATATATAGGACGCTGCGACCCCTGTTAAAGGTAAAAGTGTTAAAGTATTAAAATTACTTGGGGCAAAAATCATGAATTGGATTATCATTCGATGATATTTTATCACAAAATATCGCCCAAATTGCTTTACGCATTTCAATCGAAGAAGTTTTATTTTCTCTGATGGCGTTACCATAGTAGCTTGTTATTTCATCAATAAGGTTGTCAGTTAATCGCCCTTTACCACCCAGTGTTTTTCCATCACTCAATTTTTCCTTTTCTTGCTTCAGCTTTCTTAGACGGGTCCCCATTTAAAATGCAATACCTTTATCGAAAAATGGAAAATGCTATTCATTTCTAAACCACTTCAATAGCATAATAGTAAATAGAAGGTCTCTAGATATGGGAGAAGAGGAGACAAAGGTGAAAAATACCTCTTATTTGACAGTTTCGTTGTTTACACTCTAGAATTTATTGGAAAATAAGAAATTGTGTTGACTAATGAATGAATAGCGCTTTCCATTTTCAATAAAGTAAAGGGTCTATTTTTTAGGTGCGTTCGTAATTATATAAATACGTAGCACCTATAGTCATCGCTTGGTCCGCATATAACAACGCAAAAACTACCCAACCGAATGGTTTGCAATTTAAAATATATTAGGAGATATTAATAAAAATATTTATTAAGAAATGTGATTTTTTTTTTTTTTTTTTTTAATCGGTTTATTTTTGTTATAGGAGCTTCCGAACTTTAATCGTCAAGCGACAGAGATACTTATTTTATTACAGAAATTAATCTGCAGACGGTATAACTCATTTCACAGAATTTAAAATCAGAAAAGATCCGAATATTTATGTAACTAGCTATTGTACGAACGCACCTCATTTGTCACGTTTGACGTACAATTCAAGGAGGATTATTGTTGTAGAGAAAGTGTTCTCGCAGAAGGAAAACCTCACTCAGGCACTCCTACCAGATCGCACTGGCATCGAACCCGCGAATATCGGCAACTAATAATCTTGTAAGATTGAGCTTTAATTTGAGACTTTTTTTGTTTTGTTTTAAGGCTGGTCTCAAATCCAAACGAGCTACATTATTGTCATGGATACAAGACCTTCAGTCTCAAGACTGATTTCAGTCTTGGAGAGATTTTTGACTGAAAGTAAATTAAACTTTATAAGCTTAAATAATAGTGGGCTTCACCTGCTATCGGGCCGGTTCAGATATTCAAAAAACCGAGAAAAATAGTTTTTTTTTTTTTTTTTTTTTTTTTTTTTTTTTAGAAAATGAAATTTATTTGGATTTTTTAAAGAAAGGATAAAGTGTTTTGAAAGGAATATTAAACGAAACCCTTTGTGCGAACTTTTATCACACTTACCCACTTTTTTCAAGAATGCGAACTTTATCCTTCACTATCGTATTTACTATTGAAGTAGGTCTATTTACGTCCCGAGCTATTGTTGATACACATAGTTTTCTCACATTTATACATATTAATTATTTTCATCTTTTCTTCTAAAGTAATTGCATACCATTGTTTTTTAGACTTATTTACCAGTGTATTCGATTTTGCGTTTGGAAAACATTTTGCATTAAATAAAAACGAAACAGTAACGGTAATAAACAAATGACTAAACTAACAGCGCCAAGCATGGAATGGACTAGTATTATCTGTAGTTCACGAGAACTATATTCCCGCCACTAAGTCTGCGCTTGTCTGTTGTCATAGAAACCAACCCATTCCAATTTTCGCAGGTGAAGTTCAAATAAAAGATATACACTCGTTCATCTGTATCGAAACTTTAAAATTAAGTTTTGTTCTGGTTTGGATTCAGCTAACATAATGATAACGGTTGAACCCGAGATTTTTTTGCCTCATTTAAATTTGTATATTCCCAACAAAAATATAACTCCCTCTAATATATAAAATTATATTATTATAGTTATAATTTTTATCTACATATTTTATTTATAAAATAATTATCTAATGTATGCAAACGCGTATCAAATGCGCTATTGAGTTCATAAATGTAATTTTCAAAAAAAAAAAAAAAAAAAAAAAAAAAAAAAAAAAAATTACGTAACTGCGAATTTACGTAAGTCGCAGTATACGTTAGTTGGGGGATGCCTGTACATTAAACTAGAAAGACCCAATAAAGATAACGTGGGACATGAATGTAACACGGGTTTATTTTATATTTTTTTGATTAAAAAGTTGAAATGGACATTTTTTTTTATATTGCTTTTTTATTACATTTACACTGATAATAAATGAAACGGTTGAATGAATAATATTGAAGTATTATTTATTTTATGATAGATATTGATTATTCATAAAGAGCCAGTATAGGTATAAATTTATATTTCAAGTGGCACTGTTTATATATAATAATAAAAATAAATAGTGCTTCCACGTGGTTTCTTAAAAGATAACTCTTTTTTACCTTAAGATTGGAAGCTCGACAAGTTTTCATGGCCGTAACGCTTTTTACAGTCATCCATACTCGGTTCGCGAATGATTTTTCGAACCTGTCTCTATCTATTCCATCTTATCCAAATAAAAAGACTGACCAATAGAAACAACACGAGGATCCAAAAGATTCTAAAAAAAGTATTTTTCGAGGAGGCGTTTGGATCGCGTAAGCAGCTCATGAAATCGGGTACCCACATCAATTGGTCTTTTACCAAAGTGGCAATAGACTCGGAGCTAATGGAGCTCGGTAAATAACCCTCCTGGCATGTCAATCGAGCTACATTACCTTCGACGTAAGGGGCTGTCTCGTGACAGCTCCACCAGCCGTGTTCGGCTGCGGGTAATGTCTCCAAAATGGGAACGCACTTCGCCGAAGGAGGAACCCACTGCAAGACGCCTTCGATTTTCTTTAAGATCGAATACTGGACCATTTTGGACCCGTAACCTTCACTGCAGAGCAGTGTAACTTCGTCATCTTCATAGTATCGAAACGAACCCCCCATTCTTCCATCGGTGAAATAGCCATGTTCCGCCACCGGTAAATCATATGTAAAAGGCCAACACTCTACCCCAGGGGGTCTCCATTCCAAACGATCCCCTATCCTCGTGGCAATGGAGTCTTTTCCCCAAAAATGACTATGCCCTTCCTCACATCCTTGGAAATAGGCGATATCGCCTTCAAAAAAAGGGGATGTCTCGGAATAGTAGACAGCGTGTTCCGCTGCGGGCATGTCATATAAAATGGGGAAGCATTCGGCAAAAGGAGGGTCCCATTGTAAGATACCTTTTTTAAAAACGACTTTGGATTGAATGGGACTTTTTGTCGCATAGTCTTCAAAGCAATATAAATGGGCCACAGCACCTTCGTTGTAAGGGGCTTTAAACCCAGAGCGAAACTGGCCATGGTGCGCTTCGGGTAAAGTGGACAAGAGTGCTACACATGCGGCGGAAGGAGGCTGCCATTGCAAGACGCCCTCTTTCATAACAACTGTAGACCGAACGACAGTTTCGGTCGTATAACCCGTGAAGCACTCTAAAAAACTGATATCGTTTTCATAGTAAGGGGGAGCTGTTATATTAAAGAATTCCCCGTGTTCAGCGACGGGCAAAGTGTATAAAACGGGCAGGCAAAAGCCGAAAGGAGGATCCCATTTTAAGACGCCTTCCTCGGAGATGAGAATGGACCGAGAGTGTTTTGAAATGTGATTTGCAGGACACTGCAGTCGAGCAATACTGCCTTCCTCGTAAGGAGGAAGTTGATCGGATACAAAGTATCCTTTTTCTGCAAGGGGTAATTCGTCCATGACGCACTTTGTCTGTCAATAAGGAAAGGGCACCTGACGTCACTGTTGGTTAGCCAGAAAAACCTGTTCGTTCGTTAGGACTCCTACTGTACACATGAGATGAGGAGATTTGATTGGTCTACGTTAAACTGGTCTATAATATCATTGGCGTATGTCGCCATGAGTATTCTTACAATGATAGCTACAACAAAAATGTAGTGGTAGATTGGTTGATGGAACTGTTTGTTTGTAAACATACCCTTTCCTTATGGGACCGATTCTTCCGAAAAAGGTGGAGATGGGAATTCACTCGAAAGGCATCGTTAAAAATGGAATATTAAAATGAATATTTTATTTTCTAATAACGGGAACAATAAAAGAATGGAAGCATGTTAACCTTTAGAGGGATCCAGAAGTTTTTCTAATGTTTCTTCTCACACGTATTGTTTTTTCGTTTGGACAGTTTTTTTTATCCCCATAAATATCATATATCATCTGAATGCGATTTTCATCGAGTGGTCCAAACGTTTGACATGCAGACATGGGAAGGGGTTTGCCTTCATTCCACGTCAGAGTATTGCAAGATTCATTCATTTTGAAGATGACCAATGACAAAATTTGAGTTTTCGTTTCACAAGCACACAACATATCGGCCGGCATTAAACATTGAACCACAAATTGAGATACACTCTTTAAAATCACTTTAAAATGACACCTGTTATATATTAGACAATCTGCTATAACTGCAGGTCTATCCATCTGAATGAAATAATCTTTACCGGTATAAAACTGCATTTTATGGGCACCGTGAAAGGCTTTATTCTGAACGAGGATGAAACCGTACGATTTCAGATAATAGGTGGATATCTCTCTGTCGTCCTCTAAAAACCAAAATCTGTTTAAAACGCCGGGTAAGGTTTTTTTCAACCGGGTCAGAGATAAAGCGAAGATATTGCTGTATGCCGGAGATACATAGTTTTCTGTATCCCACTGATCGTGTACTAAAAAATGATGGACAGAAAAACGCAGCGTTTCTGGATCTATTTTTAAGTAAAATTGTTGGGTCCATTTTTGGTGAGATATGTACCAACCCGGTTTAATATGTACTAAGAATTGTACATACCGGGAAGAAAAAGGAACGGGAGCAATCAGCCAAGATGCACGATGCTCTAATAAGGCGCGAAATTCAGGCATCGCTAATAGAGTGTGCAATTTATCTTGAAAAGGCACATTTCTTAAAATAATAAATAAAACGTCGGGATATAATTGTAATAAATTTCGGGAAGGCTGCGAGTTGGAAGAGCAAGCCATCTCCAATGCGAGCTTCTGCCAAAAGAGAATGTTTTCTGCCAAAAATAAAAATGTTCTGCCGAAAAAAATTCTCTACCCAAGATTTTTTTTTTTTTTTTTCAGTACACGTTGTGATAGTTTTTAGTACGGGTCAATTTTTATGCTAGGCATCGGCCAAGGAATTCAC
Organism: Maratus michaelseni; assembly: GCA_963931845.1. Classification (NCBI taxonomy): domain Eukaryota; kingdom Metazoa; phylum Arthropoda; class Arachnida; order Araneae; family Salticidae; genus Maratus; species Maratus michaelseni. The sequence goes on along the minus strand of CAWVPG010000155.1, from coordinate 19,301 downwards.
GCTGAATGCCTGCCCTCAACCAAAAGTAAAACCATCCATCTAAAAAAAAAATTTTTTAGAAGCGTAGCTTCTCATTTATTTTAGAACTGATTGGAACCAGTTCCGACATGTTGGAACCGGTTCCGACAAGTTGGAACCGCCGGTTGGAACTCGTGGAATGTGTGGAACCGGTTCCACACGGGTCTGAAACGAAAACCACAAATATTTGGAAAACTGAAATTTTTTTTCGTGGAAACTTTTTCTTTTTTCTCTGAGATGTTAAATTCTCTACAATTTATTTTTATTATATAAGCTAGGGAACTGTCTGAGTAAATCTCCCATAGGAAATACATGGGTTGAGACGAGTAAGGATTCACCCTTCAAAAGTTTCAAAACAGGTCATGTTTTTAACGTTTGTCGTGTCCTGGTGTGCTTTCCCCCTGAGTTCGGGTGACATGAAAAGAGATACGAGTCCGTTTGGCTTGCCTTTCTAGGTCTTTGTTTTTCCGTTTTAGTTCGTCCAATTCGCCTTTCAATCGGGCAGTTTCGGTTTCAAGGAGCTCGTTAACTTTTTTCAAGAGGGATATTATTTCCTGTACCGAAACTTCGTGTTTCTCACGCCATCGCATCCGATCGAATTGGAAAGCATCGCGTTCTTCCTGGAGTTTTATTATTTCTTTGTGATGTTGCGCTTCTCGTTCGATCTTTTCCATTTTTAGAGTTTGAGCTTGTTTCCGCCATTGTAGCATGTCGTGTTCGTATGTCGCTCTCCATTGAACCTTTTCGAGCTGAAAAGACTGGCGTTCTTTTTCGAGAATGTCTCTGAGCTGCGCGGATTCGGATTCGAGTTCCCTGTTTCGATCAAGAAGCGGCCTGAATTCGTGGAGCAGTCATTGATAAAACGGGCGGGGTGTCCAAAGATTCCGCCCCACGACCTCGTAAAAAGTCATCTCCGCTTGCTCGTTAAGCCGCGATTGAGGGTTCGAATAGCATAAGCGGCGGTACTTGAAATAGAGTTTGCGCCCATCCAGGAGATGCAGGAAGACGTCCGTGGGTTGAGGACAGGGGGCAAATTCTTCTATTACGGGTAAAATGAGCCCGAAACGAATAGCGGGAATATTTTGGACTTGGCAATGATATTTCCTGTCAGTAAAAAAGAGATCGGCGCGTACCAAATCCCCCCATTTCAGGTGTCGAAATGTTTCGTTCAAGAGCTCTCTTAGCCCGCCGAGAACTCTTTCTCGGGGCAGAGGGGACTCCTGTCGAATGTACTGGGAGTAGACAGAGAACAAGGGGTATTCAGAGTCAAAAAATTTCGAGAGCATTGTAAGAGGTGATCGGCGTTTTCGCTTTTACATTTTTCCGGCCAAGTTTTATTTCCATGACACCAAGCACAACAGGTGAGACACTGTTCAGGTGATGGTGACTCTTGCAATGTTTTTCGTAATCTCTGGGTAAAACAGAAACAGAACAAACTGGGCAAGGAAAAACAATGGTTTTTGTATACAAAAAATTTTTATAAAAGGATAAATTTCTACAATCCTTCCGTGGCAATTTTATTTTACGCTTAGGAAGAGATTTAAGTTTAGATGGCGGCATGTGGAAGAGTCCTAAATATCAGATGGGAGAATACAAACAAAGCGTTGTTTTATATAAAAAAAGAAATAAAAAAGAAATAAAATAAAATAAAAATAAATAATAAATAAATAAATAAATAAAAATTTAATAATAAATAAATAAATATTATTAATAATATTATTATTAGCTTTTTTTTTTTTTTTTTTTTTTTTTTTTTTTTCTTAAGCATATAAATTAACGCTTCGTTTGTATTCTCCCATCTGATATCTGGGTCATTCCATGTCAAATCTACACAAAAAAGTGACATTTTTTACCTGACCACCTCAGAATTTTATGATATTAAGCTCAATTGTTAGGATCATAGAGAAATGAATAAATATTCCGTGATAAGTCACTATCTCTTTTGGTTTTGGAGATAATTAACTTCAAAAATGGACAAAAATCGTAAATTTTTGCATTTCTTGCATTACAAATTTAATCATATTTCATTCCCTAATTGACACAGAAACTTACTTTTGATGTCGTTAGAAAGTGCATGAATTGGGCTTTCATATGATATATCACATGCACATATTAAAAAAAATTTAATTTCAAGGTCAAACATATCATATGCACTATTTTTTTAAAATTTTAACTCCAAGGTCAAACATTTTGACCTTTGACCTTTCATATTTAAAAAAAATTGTATTTTAATTTTTTTCAAAAAAATGTATGTTACTGTTATACTTATTTTCTATAATATCTGAAAGTATTAGCTTGGGACAATCATGGGATGCTGAGTTATAAATTAAAATGCAAACATCAGTACTAATTTAAGTTACAGATTTAGGCAGCTTAATTTTATGTTGTATGACTTATTGTATAACTTATGTGTGTAACTTAAGTATTAATGAAAAAAAAATTTTTCATTGTAAAGTTCACAAAACAAAATTTTCTCTTACTTTTTTTTTTTTTTTTTTTTTTTTTTTGTGACGGTACGGGGGGGGAGACTAGGCTGTAGTAACAAACTACTGAATCATTCCGCATCAAATCAACGCAGACAACCAAACCTCTTATTTGTTTTTTTAATGAAAACACATGTGAAAAACAAAGGATGAGATATTATAAAAAATAATTGAAAGGATACAGCAGGAATTAAACTTAATAAAACGAAAAATAAAAAATGGAAAACTATGATTATCTAACGGAATCGTCAGAAGAACTTCATAAGAATATTCATAGTAAATAGATGTTATTTCATCAAATATTGTCAGCGTTATGCCTAAAATAAAAAATATTAAGCTCCTAATAACATATAAGAAACAAATAAAAATAAAAACCTACTGGAGTTCAAATAACAAAATAGATAAATTATTAATCAACATAAATAGAAATTTGATCATAAAGTAATGTACGAACTCACCAATATATATTAAGATCTATTTCATAATTTGTAATTATCAATAATTAAAGATTTATTTAATAATATTACAGTACAAAAAGACATTATTACTATTATTTTTAAATCTTAAATAAAACCTCTTTTTATAAATTTTATGGCAAATTTCCTTCTAGAAGCAGTAAAAGATCCAGTTGAATTTCATTTAACGTGGTTTATATATTACTAAATAAACTATAACATAAACAGCTTCTTTTAATGTACAATATCCTTGAGTCACAATATGGTTGAGTCATGTATATTCTAGTCAATGCAAGCTGGACCTAGAATAAAACAGAACTCTCTTGCTGCTGAGCTTGTGACTTAGTCTGTAACTGACAGGGATGAGATTGACAAAACAGCAAAATAGCGGAAATCCGCGGATCCGCGGAAAACCGCGGAAGAATCTCATGCCTGATACTGATGACAACTTACTCATTTGCTTTACAATGATAAATAATGAAATTGGATTTTTGTATATAAAATTATAAGAATATATGGTCGGAACCCATAATGAAAAGGTTTATAAAAAACTGTTTATTTTTGTAACTGTTTTAGAACTTCAATCTATTACATTGGCTGGCCTAACTAAAGAAACAAATATTATTTTAACTCAAGCTACCAAACTGCTTTTTTCATTAACTTCAACTTCTGGAAGTCATGATCGGTGTAGAATCTGAATGAAAACATACATTTGACTCCTGTTATAGTGAAGCTGAAAGATCAGCTGTTTAGCCGTGTTTATGAAGCAACAGTAAGCTATTCACATTTTATCATTAATATTCAAGTAATACATTGTTATGTATTAATTACAACTTCTACCATTCAGACTTGCCAAGTCTCCGGCTTTTTGAACACCAGTATTATCTTAGAGAAAATGTTGTTTTTTTAAATCTCAGAATGTTCCAATTACATAAAACATTTTCTGTACTAAAATACTGGTGTCCAAAAAGCCGGAGACTTGGCAACTCTGCATTATTAACGACTACAACTTTCACTTGGATGTAGCTGCAGGTTTCGATTTAAAAAATGTGTGTTGTCTTGTAACCGTGTTTGCTTGTGTTATTAAAATTATACGTTCAGCTGATACAGTTTGCTGATATTAAACTATAAGTACGCAAACATAACATTTTAGCGACGATCTATACGAATCCACGTACATTCTGACTATTACAGTAAAAGACCTTCAGAAATTGTCGAAAGATTTAAATTTAATTCCAGAATTCGTAAACATGATGAATCCATTTTAGTTTGTTTCGGAATTACGCAAAATAAATTTTTTTCTCTTAATAACGTCCTTAAATAACATGAAAAATAATGTATGTTTTAAATAAATAATGGAGGCATACAACATGTTAAACATTTTATTTCCAGAAAAAAACTTATCTTTTTGAGCAAGGTATCCAAATCTGTCCTAAACTAGGAAAAAATAATGTATGTTTTAAATAATTCAGGCAGACAACATGTATTTACCATTTTATTTTCAAAAATACTTACTTTTTTGAGCAAGTTCTGTCCTAAACTATGAAAAATAATGTATGTTTTAAATAATTGAGGCAGACAACATGTGTTAAATTTAATTCCCGAATTCTTAAACCTGATGAATCCATTTTAGTTTATTTCGGAATTACGCAAAATGAATTTTTTTCTCTTAATAACGTCCTTAAATAACATGAAAAATAATGTATGTTTTAAATAAATAATGGAGGCATACAACATGTTAAACATTTTATTTCCAGAAAAAAACTTATCTTTTTGAGCAAGGTATCCAAATCTGTCCTAAACTAGGAAAAAATAATGTATGTTTTAAATAATTCAGGCAGACAACATGTATTTACCATTTTATTTTATTTTCAGAAATACTTACTTTTTTGAGCAAGTTCTGTCCTAAACTATGAAAAATAATGTATGTTTTAAATTATTGAGGCAGACAACATGTGTTAAATTTAATTCCCGAATTCTTAAACCTGATGAATCCATTTTAGTTTATTTCGGAATTACGCAAAATGAATTTTTTTCTCTTAATAACGTCCTTAAATAACATGAAAAATAATGTATGTTTTAAATAAATAATGGAGGCATACAACATGTTAAACATTTTATTTCCAGAAAAAACTTACCTTTTGAGCAATCTGTCGGGAAAAAATAATGTATGTTTTAAATAATTGAGGCACACAACTTTTTTTCCAATGTATTTTATTTCAAGAAATACTTTTTTTGAGCGATTTATCGAAATCTGTCGGGAAAACTAATGTATGTTTTAAATAATTGAGGCACACAACATGTTTACCAATTTATTTTATTTCAAGAAATACTTACTTTTTTGAGCGACGTATCCAAATCTGTCGGCGACACACACACTTTCCCGTGAAGCACGGGACGACGATTCTTTACAATGATATCACACATAGACGAGGCGGCGATGCGTTGGTTCCACTCTTCGAAGACACATATCGCAGAGCACCCATTTTCGAGTGACAAATGCACTGACATAAACGAGGCGGCGATGCCACCAGGGCCTTAGGAAGGTAGATGAACACACACACAAATTTGAAGAGATGCCCACTCTAAAGAGAGGGTTGTCGTTGAACCCATTTTCGGGTGACACAAATACTTACGTTTTTGAGCAATTTATCCAAATCTGTCGGCGACACACACACTTTCCCGTGAAGCACGGGACGACGATTCTTTACAATGATATCACACATAGACGAGGCGGCGATGCGTTGGTTCCACTCTTCGAAGACACATATCGCAGAGCACTCTTGAAGATGGACGAACTTTTAGAAGAAAGAAACACTTGAAGAGATGCATACTTAAAAGGGTCATGCTTGATTTATTGCGTGATGCTTCTACTGTAGTTTAAAGTTAATTTTCTAATGGAGACAAAGTTGGTGTAGATCAATGGGTTTCTCTTTGACGTTTCAGTTACCAGGGTCCTGTATCGCAATTCTTCTCACAAGACCTATTATTACTATACTTACTCTATACAAAATGTCAAAGCAAGCAACAAGTTGTTTTTCTAGAGAGAGTCCTTTAAAACAGAACTTCGTGAAAAAAACATCGTTCGTTGCATCTAAAAAATTTTTATCGACACAATATCGCACTCACTAAATACACGTCCCATCAGTTCAGCAGTTCCAAGCCGAAATGAGCTAGCTGTGTTTGCAAAATGAGCACTTTTCAATAAAACATGCTCATTGGTAAATAAGTCCAGGTCAGTAGGAGGAGCTATTTTCTAAAAATAGAATTGAAGTCAGGTAGAGGTATTTTGAAAGGGGATTTTGTTCCACATGATTCATGATTCTCTTCCACTATTGATTTTTCTAAAAATAGAATTGATGTCAGGTAGAGGTGTTTTGAAAAGGGATTGACGACACATGATCCATGATTCTCTTCCACTATTGATTTTTCTAAAAATAGAATTGAAGTTTGTAACAGGACGATGCATTATTTGAATAGACAGTCATTTTGCAAATAGGTTTTCTTTTTTTTACGTTATATGCTTACTTGATTTTCTTCACATCATAAACATTTACGAAAATTGCAGGACAAAACACATGTTCTTTTAACACGTAAAGGCACTTATGAACGCACTTATGAACAACATTCTATTTGATTCATTCAAATTATTTGGCTTTTTTCAAACCTTCTTTATTTCCAAACGCTCTTTCTCCACGAAGTGTTTTCGAGATGTCCGCTTCAAGAACAGGGATCAATTTCGGTCGTATGGCCAAATGGAATACAATTTGTGCGATAGCCGAACCTTTAGATAAATAGATAGTTTTACGGGGATGTCGATTTTCCAATAAAACAGCTATATTTCCTCGGTAGTCAGAATCTATTACACCTGCACATACATTTAAATTGTATAGGTATGCTATAGAAGATTTATCCCATAAAAACATGGCCAAATAAGAAGGGCATTCAAATACTAAACCAGTATCAATTATAACTCGTTCACCGGGTTCAACTGTTACTTCGATTGGAGTATATAAATCATAACCCAATGATTCGCCTTCGAATCGAGTAGGTTCTATAGCTTCTGAAAAGCGTTTTGCGAAACCAACTTTAGGAGCAAATAATTTAAAAAGACTAGAAATAAACCAGTTAATAATTCTCTGCCAAGCCATGATAAAAATTCAATTCAAAGTAATGAAATCGCTACCTAACAAAGTATTATATATATACAATAGAATTTTTTTTCAATCGCAAAAAAAAAAAAAAAAAAAAAAAAAAAAATAAATAAATAAATAAATAAATTCTAGTGTATTAATATAATACTTCGTTAGGTAGCAATTTCTTAAGTAGCGAATTTTTTTTTTTTTTTTTTTTTTTTTTTTTTTTTTTTTTTTTTTTGTAGATTCGTGGATATATTTTTCAATTCACATGTGACATTCAAAAATGAATTATAATACTCTGTAATTTTATATCGTTTTAAAAAAGTAACATATATTTACATTACATATTTATTTAAATTAAATTTTAAAAAGGAGATATAATTTGACAAAATATATAGGAAGAAGGGAATATGTAATTCATCTGATTTTAAGAAGGGAAAATATATTCATAAAGTAATTTCATAAATCATGGAAATTGGAACATGTGAGTGGTGTTTATGACTTCGGTTTGGCTGGCCGTCTGTCCATGCTCTAACTTTCGTAAATATGTTTGGATTGCCTTGCAATTTTATATGTTATCGTCGTTATCTATAACATGTTCCAACTGACATGTGTAGCACTTATAGTTGTTTACAGGGACACTCAAAAGAATTCCGTTACATTACGGTCAGTCAGGAAAAATCATTTGCGGTTTATTTGAATGATGTTACACGATTTCAAACACATCGTGATTTATATATATCACGAAGGTGCATTACAAGAAGCTTAATATGAAATAGTGTGTGCATAGTTTACCATTAAGTCACCCAATAAGTTTAAAAGTTTCCAGATAAGCCTATTTTGGGGAGATTCTAAAGTATAGAGATAAGTAAAGAGATATCTAAAGTAGGGACTTAGGTTTTGGGTTTCATGGTAACTGTACATTAAGATCACCTACATATTGTGCACACTACAATTTTAAGTAATTTGAAAGAGATATTCATGCTGGTTATATTTATATATGGTTATATCCATGCCATAGTTCATGCTGAAAGTACTGTTTACATAACTTCCAGGAAATAATTATTTGTTGTTAAAACAAATATACTATTTTATTAGACTATTTTATTTTACTATATTAGATTTTATGTTTTACTATTTTTAATAAAGTAATGAATTTCATTCAAGAGGCCTTGAATTCTAAGCGTTCCACAATTATTTGTGGACATTTTGGCAGATACCCTTTTCTGGTTAAATTTTATTTAGATGCCATTCCTGAATTAGAATCCGCATCCGACTACGAATTAATTTTTTGGTATCGCAACCGTGGTCTTTTATATATTTTTTTAGAACCTCCTTTTGATGCGACCATTCCTTCGGATAAATGGTGTATTGTTTTTACTAGTCATATACGTCTTCGATGGTATCCTCTCACCACTCGACTCGTGCAGACTAACAGTCCTCTGGATAGATTCATTCCCTTTCCGGGAAAATTGAATCCCGATCTCAAACTTGTAATACCCCCAACTAGTCATATTTTAACTTTTCTAGATTCCGAACCCTCCCAAATTGATTTATTGGCTGTAGAAAACACCCACGAAGCCTATTTGCGACTCTTAACCCTCTATGATGCTTTGCGGCCTTCTTCGAAATGGTCTTTACAGATTTCGGATTCATTACGTAAGAAACTTTTGAAAAATATTCCGGGTACAGGCCCTTATGATGCTCATTTATTAAAAATATTACGGTGACATAGGAGCAATGACCTTTTTACGTTTATTAGGCTGTTGTTGTTGATAAAGTTTAGCTTTTCTTTCCGTGGACACTAGCTTCATTTCCTCTTCTCCAACCATTTCCGCGTACATACCTACACATCTTTCAAAATCGTCATCCATTTCCAATGGAAAGGGATCTGTTTCATTCTCATTTCGAAATAAAGCTGTTTCAACCACTTTCTTAATATTTTCGACATTCGAGTAATACGTGTATAAAGCTCGAACAGCATCGTTATGTTTAGCAAAATGAGGGGAAAAAGCTTCTTGAGCATAAAGTTTAGGATGGATACCAAGCATTCCATCCACGGCGAACCATTTACAAGCTTGGGTAGCATTATATTTATACCAAGTAGAAGCAAATTTCTGCAATTCAAATGGATGGGGACAATCTTTCGCTAAAACTCGTTCAACATTAGTTTTTTCATCATGAGATAAATTGTTTCGAATAGCGTGATAAGCTGTTAAAATTTCATCGTGCCATTTTTCGAATAGAAAAGTTTTATCATTTTCCGCGGGCCTAATGCCAGTAACAAGAAATATTTTCTTATACAGGCGCTGTGTAAGAGTTTCCTGAGTAAGATATTGATTTCTATTAATATTTAAATCAATTTCATCGTGAATCGCTGCCTTGATAAGATTTACGATTTTCATAAGATTTTCTTCAGACAAGTCCATGGTTAAATGCCATGTAATAATTATTTTATTTTGTAATCAATATACACTATATATAAGTATAAAAAAGACAAAGAAGAAAAAAAGAAATAATAATAATAATAATAATAATAATAATAATAATAATAATAAATATATATAAATAAATATATATATTTATTTATTTATTTATTATTTATTATTAATATATATATATATATATATATATATATATATATATGTATATATATATGTATATATATATATATATATATATATATATTTATTTTTTTAATGAAATTATAAAATATTATATTAAATATTATATTTCGGATTATTATGTATTATACATTATAAGTAAATTATTTATTCATTATTCAGAATGCCATCCTTTTTCAAGTTCAAATTTTCTGTATGCAGCACCAAGAGTAATTTCTTCACTTAACGGTTTAAAGTTTATTAAAATTATATTAGGAATAATATCCTTCAAGTAAACATAAGTTGAATAATCTACAGCTCCAATTACAACATCCCAATTTCCTATATCGGGTTTTAATTTGTTATAAACAGATTTAATCATCTCCGGAAATTCAAATTCTTTGCATGTATAGTCGAGTTCTATTCCTTCTGGTCTTGGAAAACTATTGACATTATAATTATAATAAAGTTCATCATGATATAACATAAGGTTTTCTGTTTCAAGTCCAATAGAAATGGTCTTAAATGGTTGATTAACAGATGTAAATGCAATGTGCCACGGTACCCATGCTCCTTTATGCACGATAAAGGTTATATGAGCAGTATAATCGAAATTTGCCATATTGTTAATAATAATAATAATAATAATAATAATAATAATTGATAACATTAATATAAGAATATATACGTTAAGTTAAAAATTAAAAAAAAAAAAAAAAAATATATATATATATATATATATTTTATTTTTAACATAACGTATATATCCTTATATTAATATTATCTATTCTATATTAATCTATATCAATATAAGATTAATTTATTTTATATATATAATTTTTTTTATTCACTCTATTATAGATAATCTATAGTTTAAAATTACCAAATTGCCAAATTGGTTAAACTTAAAATTTTCTTGGGCGAAGTAACTTTTTATTTCCATCATGATAAGCCATCGTTCTTACTTCAATTCCTGGACAAGGGTAATTGATAAATCTGGAATTGTGTTTATGATCAACGTTCATCACTGGTACCCCAGTTTTTATCCATATTTTAGATACATTTATGAAACCACAAGTATATTTAAAAAAGTTATACTGATAGCGTCCACGGACACGCAAGTGTACTTCACCGGGAAACATTTCAGCTATAAACTCACGAAGTTCAAGCAACCAAATACTGGCATGTAGTTTATATTTAGCGATTGGTTTAATAGAGGCAACTCCGGTAATTTCAGAATTGTAAAATCGATCCTTGTTCCGCATTTTAGATCGAGTAGAATACACATCTCTGACAGTCAGCCAGTAATACTCTTTGGGAGATACCCTAAGAATGTACACATCCTTTGAAGATGTGGCAAAGGCAATTTCTATAGGAAATATATTCCCATCTTCACAATCAATGCAAACAACTTCAGCATATAATATCATATTTATAGTTATTTTATTTTATTTTAATAATAAATTAAAATGTGGACGTATAACTATATATAAGAATTGTAACTATTAAATATATATATATTTATATATATATATTATATATATTATTATATATATATAAATATATAATATATATATATATATATATATATATATATAAATAAATATATATATATATATATATAAATAAATAAATATATATAAATATATATTTATTTATTTATTTATTTATTTATTTAATTAATTATTTATTTATTTATTTAATTATTTACTTCACAGCATGTCAAACATCGCCAATTATGATATGTGTGCTTTAAACAAAATGTCTTGGGTTTAACATTTAAATCATTCACATTTTTTAATAATAGGTGTTTAAAATCTTTTTTAATGCTCTGTTGTATTTTTAAAATTTTAAAAGCTTCATGAATAGGCATCAAGTGACTTTTATAAACCAACCTGTCGTCTTTCCAATTTTTAATTTTGACTGTTGATATATAAGGTTGTGTAAAGGAATCAAAATATCTATACCTTCGTAAATCTTTTACATCATTTACAACAAAATAATATTGAGTGTACTCATGTTGATCACATCCCTTAAATTTTACCTTTATGAGTGGATATTTATTAATATCTTCCTTTCTAAATGAAAAACGAAATCCTGTCTCTTCTCGAAACTCTCTGTAAGCATTCAGAAAACACTGTAATCGACTCTTTGGAAGTTTTGAAATGGCCATTTGTCCATGGGGATAATCATACATATCTTCAAATACTTTTCCATTTTGAAAACAAAAATAATCTATTTGATCGTTTTCGTTTAAAAATGGTAACCATTCATTTTCAAAGAAATCTTTGAGGCGATTAAACGGATTTTGATCATAGTTATCATGTTTAATTCCTTGATCGTTTAAAAACATATAAAAATTTTGAATACAGTAAGGTACTTTACGTTTAATTAGCATAACTCTATTATTTTTAGTGATGACTATTAAACCGTAAGAGATGGCAAATTTATTGCGACAACTCATAGTACGAACACTGGTATACTTGCTTACATGAAAAACAAGAACGAAAAATCATGCATCAAGCATAGATTATGTAACACTTTCCAACGCTTCCAAAATAATTTTACAAATCATACCGTTTAATAAGCTAAAAGATAACATCTAAGTAATCCGAATACTTTTCATCAGCCCTGTATAGGATCTATAAATTTGTATATATACTACATAGGATGCTAAATTTTAGTTCAGTTAGGAAACGCGTAGCACAGTTTAAAATTCTCCGTCTGGAGTTAAATAATACGGAAATGTGTTCGCGAACTTTTGTGCTTCCCTGTATAGAATCTACAGAATTTATACACACCACGTAATAGACAAAAAGCGAGTTAAAATTAAAATCGCGTTCAGTAACTTAAAACGCACTTCCAGGAATTATTGTTAACAGACAGTAGAGAATTCTTTTGTGTGTCCCTGTAAATGAACGATGACTGCTATACACACAATATTCTGTAGTAAGCCTCTTGTAATGCACCTTATATAAATTTCAATGTCTTTAAAATAGGGAAACATTATTTAAATAAACCGCAGACGATTTTTCTCCATAGACGTAATGTAACGGAATTCTTTTGACTGTCCCTGTAAAGTAACTATAAGTGCTATGCACACACTATTCCATATTAAGCTTCTTCTAATGCACCTTAGTGATATATATAAATTTCAATGCGTTTAAAATAGTGAAACATTATTTAAATAAACCTCAAGTGATTTTTCCCCATAGACCGCAATGTAATGGAATTCTTTTGAGTGTCCCTGTAAAAAAAGTATAATTGCTACACACTTCCGTTGAAATAGGGAACATGCTATAGATAACGACTATAACATATAAAAATTGCAGAGCAATCCGAGCATATTTGCGGGAGTTAGAGCACGGACAGACGGCAGACGGCAGACGGCCAGACAAACCGAAGTCATAAACACTTTTCAACTAGGTTGGAAAGTGTTAAAAAAAGACAAAAAAACTTCCACGAATTACTACAATAAAATTTATTTGGTTTTTTATTCATTACACCCTTCTGTCACTTTTTCCGGAGTTTCTTTAACATTTTCCCATTTTACATAATATTGATAACTCGCTTACATGAAAAAAAAGGAAAAAATTGCCACGAATTACTACAATAAAGTTATTTGGTTTTTTATTCATTACACTCATCTGTCACTTTTTCCGTTGTTTCTTTAACAGTTTCACATTTTACATAATACTGATAAATAGATTCAAATGATATAGGTGCTACAAATTTAAGCTGAAACATCGTTTCAAACGTTATTGTTTCTTTTTTATCTTCGATAGGATTTTCTTGTCCAGTTCTATTACAATTTAAATCCGGTTCATGTTCGTGATACTGAGCTAGTTTGGTTAGCCATTGTATCGCATTAATACATTCCTTTTCCAATTCAGGATGACCCTTCAAAAAATACTTCCACATGTCTTTAGACCAATAATAGCCTCTTTTGATGGACCATACAGAGTCTCTTGCAATCATTTCCGACATTTCTTCATCCAAAATTTTGAGTTCTTTTTTCTGCAGTTGAGCTTCAATCATACAATCGTGAAAGGCTTTTACTTTAGACAAACTCTTTTTAACAATTCGATAAATAATTTTGCATTTCGAAAAAACTTTTGGAGGTGCTGTGGTTTCAACCATAAGAATTTCTTTAATTTTTTTCGTACCCAAGTTGGATTCGGAACAATAATAAGCCAGTGACGCTAAAAATGCATAATAATTTAAATAGTCTCGAAACAGCATACGAGGAAAAACCCACTCGAAATCACTACTTCTAAGAACAGGTATATTCTGTGAAATGACCGATTTCAATTCCCAATACGTTTTGAAAAACTTATCTGAGAAATGATCGGCTAGGTCTTGTCCTTCCTGTTGAAAAAGTTTAAGAAAACGATCCAAAAAAACATTAGGTTTATTTTCTGTAAAGAATTCAGCAATGGTCCGTACGACTGAATTCTCATGAATCGATGGTCGAAGAAAGGAAAACGTGTCGTAATATCCGCAGCAAAATTTACCTACAAAATCTAAAACTAGATCGCAAACCAGTTCGAAGTTGTCTTTACACAGGCAACAGAGCGCTGCGACATGTACAGCATCGAATGCGGGACAACTTTGTGTATGAGTCCGATGCAAAAAGTCAGATTCAATCATCCGTTTTTCGAGGGCTAACTCCAATGGAAACGATCTATGAAAGTCTTGAAAGATGGCCATTTTATTTTCGGTTTCAGTGCAATTGAATTGCACAAAAGGTACCAAAACATTAAAGTATCGTTTCGATTCCACCGTCACCAGATTTCTTAAAAAGAGGAGGGCTTGTTGAGTCAGTACACACACACTCTTTCCGACAAATTCATTTTTATGTCGGGAAGCACGATCCACTAGATGATTCATTTCAGTTTGAATTGTCTCTTGAAAAAATCGAATACCAGCGGGAGTCGGTTCATTGGTGTAATAGGTATCAGATTGTGCAAACGGAACATGGAGCAGGCGTAAGAGTATACATCCTCTCAAAAGTGTAGCAAAAGTGGTTTTGATTCGAGTGGTTAAAGCGCGATTCCGCAGTACAACCGTGTCCAAATAACAAGGTACATGATAGTCTCCACTCCATTTCACATAGGCTTCCACCAAGTTCAGCGATCGGGATGAATTAGAAATATCACAAAAATAATTTTGAAGCGATACACAATGCCCACACTCTCGGCACTGTAAGAGACGATTCCCATTTTTCGGAAAAGATACGTAAAAACAGGGGTCGGGGTGATGACAGATCTGTTGTTGAGAACGGAGGAGTTCAAGAAACATGTTTTACTTTTAAATCATGAGATGCAGATATGAAAAGAATGAGAGCATGCAAGTATATATACTTAGAAAAAAAAAAAAAAAAAAAAAAAAAAAAAAAAAAAATTATATATAATTTTCTTCAAACAAAAATTTTATATATATATATATATATATATATATATATATATATATATATTAAGCTTATTGGAATTATTTGTTTATTTTATCATCATTTTCATTTTCTTTACATTGCACACTTTTGTTTAACTGTTCATTATTCATTTTTTCTTCAGCACATTTTATACGTTTTCTTAAATGCATGTATCTTTTTTTCCAAAATTCGTTATCATTTTCCGTTTTTGTGTCTTTTTCTCCTTCACTCTCCCCCCCCTCTTTTTCTCTTTCATCAATTTCCTCATCATTGTCGCTTGATTCTCTATATTCGGGAATGAAACTCTTACACAATTTACATCTAAATAAGGAATATCGTGTCAAATTATAGAAAAATTTATCCGGATCAGCTATATCTGCATCACATGTACATGACACATGAATATTGTATTCATCTGGTAAGGATTTAATACATGAAGAAATGTGCCAACCATATCGATAGTTGTATTTGATTGTGATATTTAAATCGGATTGCTGAAGCGCAGCCTGATGAAATCTAAGCACTCTGAAAAAATTAACATATTTCTCAAATCGTTGAACACTTTTTGCTACTTGAGCTTCAGATAAAAAAAATAATTTTTTAAAGAAGGTCTCTGAATCATCATCTGGCGACACGTTAATTAATTTTACCCAGTCCGTCATACTTGATTATTCTGCAACATAGAATGGATAGGTAGTTTTTCCATTATGTGGGTAACGATATTCTGCGAATTTTCTTGTCCGAAAATTATTTCTAGGAGCAAATAAAGAAGAGCAATTGCTATAATGACTAAATCAAATATAATAAGGATCGGAAGAAGAATAAAAATTAAAGTCAAAAATTGAAACAATGCACTAAACATTTTGATTGAAGAAAAAAATCTGCAATGATAAGTTACTTCTAAAAAAATATTTCTTCTAGAGCGTTTAAGTAGCTTTTATAGTTTTTTTATGATATTTAAAAATTTTAATACTCATGAAATAAAGACAAAAATACGTTTCAAATTGTTACTACATAAGTTTATTATTCAAAACAAAATTAATAAAACATATTTCATGAAGCATCAGCTTTTATAATAAAATCAAAAGTTAAAATATAAAATTAACAATATATTTTCATGAAACATCAGCTTTTAGCATAAAATTTAAAATTCGAATATATATTTAAAAAAAAAAAAAAAAAAAAAAAAAAAAAAAAAAATCAACATTTTAAAAATATATTTTCTAAAACAGCTTTTAGCGTAACTAAAAATCTCTTAAACATAAACATTTAATTTAATACATCAAAAACACTATTTTGCATTTATCAGCTAAACATAATGTTTATTTTAATCATACTTTTGATTTAAAATTGACAGGGATTTGTTTCGCATTCATTCTTTCTATAGTCTTCTTCGCATCCACATAATTATACCTTTCTTCTAAATATTTCCACGGATTAATCATAGCTTTTTGACAATGACATGTATCCGGTCCCAAATCCCATGCAACACTTCTGATACAATCTGTCAGATGCCATTCTTTACTCTCAAAATTAAAAATTGCATCAATTTCCTTTTCAATGTCCAACTCCCTTACTTTAACTTGAAACTGAAGAACATTCGTTTTTTTCTTGTACATTTCATACCATTTATGTATATTTTCCAAATCTAAAACTCGATATTGATAAAAATCGTTCAAATGTTCGTCTTCTAAATTTAGAACTAAGGGCTTGTAATCTTTTTTCAAGTCTCCTTTCCTAATAAGATGCAACTTGGAGATTTGCATATATTTTGAAGGATATTTCATATGGTCTTCAAAATAACGATCAGGGCATTCGAGCGCCCAATGACAATGACAGGTGTCCGGACCACATATGGCATTATTAAGAGACCAAATACAATCATTCAGGTGAAACTCTGTACTTTTTAATAAAACTTGAGATCGGCTATTGAAACGACTGGATAGTGATTGAAAATATAAAATATTGGTTCGATAAACATAAGTTTGCAGTTGTGATTTTAAAAGAAGCAATTCTTGATTCTCAGACATGATGGTGAAGATGATTATGTCACTATATCAAATGTTAAAGTGTGTAATGTGTTATATCAAACGTTAAAATGGTGCGACAAACCATGTCATACTTTAAGGAAAAAAAAAAAAAAAAAAAAAAAAAAAATATATATATATATATATATATATTATAATATTTTTTTTTTTTTTTTAATTAAACGATAGCTTACAGCATTTATTTTATTATTCATATGTTTAAATCCATATTCTTATGCTTAAAATATTTAAACATTTTTTAATTTATATTTTTATTTTATATATTAGTTCAAAAAGCTTCACTCTCAATTTCTAAGCAGTTTAACTATTTTTAAAAACCTTTCATTTAGTGATTTAACTCTTAAACATAAAGAAAAAGATGACAACAAAACTGATGTAATGAATTCTCCCTCTTTTAAAAATTAGAGACAGACAGGTGAAATTCGTAACATATAACAACAGCTAACAGCAAACTGCAGTTTTGCCGAATTCTTTGAACTTGAATCCAGTTTTTCCAAGCTAATGAGGAATGTGTTAAAAAGATTGATAATCTTTAACTGCTTATCCTAATGAATATAGAAAAAAGACTGATGATTTCATATCAGTATAATTTGAAATAAAAAAAGATATATTTAAATCTGTAATATGAATTTTACATAAGATTCATTTCATTTTTAAATAGAAAATAAATTTTTAAACATTGTTTTATTTTTAAAATGCTTGTACGGCATGAAGTGCTTCTTCGAGACATTTGCACATCGATTCCAAAGTTCGTTTTCGATTACAATCTTCTTTGCAATCTTTACAAATAATTTCTTTATCCACCGATACTAATATTTTATCCAACAATTCCCTTTTCACAAAATCCATCACGCCCTTTACTAAAAAATATAAAATGTACTTAAAAGCCGTATCTTCGATATGCTTTTGCTGAATGTTCATATATTTTTCAATAATTTTGCCCAATGTATTTCCATTGGCTTTCGCCGATTTATTGGCTTCGATACTTTCCATAGCTTCCGTGGCGTCCGAATCCCGACCCTCCCCCTCACTGGATGATGTCGCATTATTTGAGTTTATTTTGTAATCTGATTTACTGGTTTTATTTCCCCATAACTTGATGGGATATAAAGATTTGTGGGCCTCTACATCTGGAAAAGAAAAATCCCGGTGACACGTATTAACAAAATACATTTCCGCTTTTAAATGTTTTTCCAATGATTTTTTGGTGTCCGCTGTCGCATCAGCAATAGAATTTCGAATGAGAAAGAGCAGTTCTCTTTTAAAATTGGGATAGGCATTTAATATGTCAGATACCTCTTTTGCCGTGGATTCGAGAATCTGGGCAATGTCATTCACCAGTTCATTAAGAGGATCAATGTACAGTGACAGGAGTTTATTGGCTACCGTTTCCAATGCCAAAGAAGACATAGTAAACCCATTGCGGACGCCCTGCAAATTGGCGATAATGGTCAACAGCGTTTCTTGACTGGGAACGGTAGGCAAGGGTAGGTTTAGGATTGTTTTATACAATTTGAAATTAATCAGAGCCCCTGCCGACAGTTCCTGAGTGGATACGGATGTCGAATGGCCAAAGAGAACCGTATGAAATTTCTCGATAAAAGGTTGGGTGAGATGAATCATGAACGCTTGCAAACCTGAGGTATCCTCCATATTGAAGTGTATTAACTTTTCTTGGAGAGTCCCTAAGTCCTGGCGCGTCGATTCCAATTTTTGAGAGAGTTGAGTCCGCACTGTTGGTAAATATTCTTTAATGTGCGCATACAGTTGTTCATTGAGCGTTTTTCTCAAATAGCGAGTGCCCATGCGATCCGCGAGTGGTTTATAACAAGGTGTCGAAGAAAAGAATTTCGCTTCCTTCGCTAAACTGTAATGAATGTCTTTACCACTTTCAATGTCTTTTTGATTCCGGTTCAGGACGCCAATATAACCCCTTTGAAGAGGAATCTTTTTATTCTCTAAAATGTCTCGGGCATCCGTTCCCTCATCCATCAAGTCCAGCTTAGTCAACACACCAATTGTGCGAACGCGTTCGGGATCTACGATTTCCGCAATTTCCAACGCATCCGACAGGGCAAGATCCTGATTCGCGGGCGACACAGCTAAAATGAGACAGTTGGGTTG
>CAWVPG010000154.1:0-72000 GCA_963931845.1 Maratus michaelseni | reverse complement strand
CCATAACTCCGCAGAAGTTTTAGGTTAGAAAGATAAAAATTCAGGAAAATAAATCAACTAATAAAATTGTTAAAAATTCAGGAAAAGAAATTGACTAGAAAATCGTTATCTGGAGGCACGGCAGTGCCTCCGCCAAGTCGAGAGAGGACAGCCGTAAGCATACTTTTCTGGAAGCAACTCAGGGCACTTTTGACCCCCCCCATATCTCCGCGCTGGAGTATCCCAAAAATTTTAAACTTCAATTATAGAGAGTATTTGGCCCACAGGACCAAAATTTAAAATTACAACTTTCTGTCTTTTCTAGTTCAGGCGATATATGAACTCAAACATTCGATTTTTTGTCATTTCTTACTCACTCGTTCACGCGTCATCAAAAAGATTGGGTAGATCCCGTAGCCCCAGAAACTTGACATTTGGAAAAAAGGTAGTGTTTAGGATACAAAGAAAGGAAAAATTATAAAATCCAGAAAATTCGAAAAAAAAACATTCGAAAATTCAACAAATTCCATCAAAATTGAAAATTGAAAATAATACGATCTTGTAGTCTTAGAAACTTAAGATTTGGTGTGAAGGTAGTGTTTAACATCCAGAAAAAGAAAACATCAAAAACACCAAAAGAATCGAAAGCAAAATTGAAAAAATCGAAGAAATTGAAAAAAAACCGAAAATTTGAAGAGAATCCGATTTTGTTGCGCTAGAAAATTCAAATTAGGAATAAAGGTAGTATTTAGGACACAGAAAAAGGAAAATTAAAAAAATCCAGAAAATTCGAAAAAAAATTAAAAAAATCGAAAAAAATTGAAAAAATGAAAATAATTTGATACGATAAAGCTCGTATTTATAAATTAATTTGGATGAAACTAATTGTGTGTATTAAGCTCACCAATGCCTCGACCGAGTTCGTTGGCCAGCTTGGTCCGCCATCTTGTTTCAAGATGGAGGCCACGGAAAATTTTAAAACTAAAATAAATATACAAAAAAGTTAAAAAATCAGGTTTATTTTTTAATTAGGTGTTAGGACTTGATACAAGGATTCCAGAGCATTTTTTGGTTTACCTCTATCTTAAAAATTGGCTGAGATAGAGCAGTTTAAAATTCTAGGGTGGCTGACATTTTGAAACAAAACAGCACATTACAAAAAACCAACGATAAATTTATGGTCAATAATGGTCAAGCAGGTGCAATCCCGAATGAATACTCCGTGTTATTATAACTGTAACTTTGACTTCGAAATTTTGATACGTTGCATTTTCTATTTGTTGATATTTTAGAACTATGATTTACGCTAAGTGAAATGTTGTTGTTGAAGGGGGATTTTCCATGTAAATCCGAAACGTCCAATTTTAATATGTTTTTAATGTTTTATGAAAGTGTATTGTAATGTCTGTAATTTTAATGATTTTAATATAAATTTATAAGTTTTAGTGAACGCGATTTCTCGCAAATTATTTTCTTTCATTGTTGTAATCATTTTCCCAATCATACGCATAAAACTATATATTCATATCCATTAGCGCCAAATTCTCGCCAAACTTGGCGACAATCGGCGAAATCTCGACAAATTTGGCGACAAAAATAAGTCTTCATAAATGAAGCCAACTTGGCTATAGCTCAATAATTTGGCGAATTTCTTATTCAAATTCAGTGTAAACGAATCTTTTGTAAACGGTTTCTTTGCATTTTAACTTGCTGTTTTCGAGTAACATTAGCTAAAATTTTAAAACGAAGATATAGGAAAGCTACCTTTTCCTGCCGGTACAGGCCGGAGGACTTTTTTATGAGTTGTCGGATGCAATCTATGTTTTGCATTAAATAAAGTAAAACATTTAAAAACAAATCCCACAGGATGGGGATAGTTTGTTTTAGATAGATTTTAAGATAATTGTCCTATTAGCTAGTACACCTTCCGTTATTGTTTTGTGTTATTTTCGCCGGATTATGCTTTTCTTTTCTTTTGTTTACGAATTTTGTAATAGAAAAGTTCCGCTATAGACTGGCTACGTTATTGACCTTTTTTTTATAGACAGGTTCATTTTCTTTCACAGGCTTTACTCTATTTAATTTATATATGAAATATTTGTTGTTAAAAGATGTTGGTCGCACAAAAATTTTCACATCTCTCCCTCCCTCCCGACATTACTGGTTGGTTATGGCTTGATAGCCCTTTCTAAATAAAATCATGGTGATTCTAAGATTCTCTTGATTTATCTCTAAATTGAACATAAACGATCCTAAGAAAACGGATCAATGAATTACTATATTGGCATGAGGAAATTTAGTTGCAGAAAAATGGAGCATATAGCTAACATTAAGTCTAATAGGAAAACCACAGCCTTGGCAAGATTGTATTAACAAGAAACCATCCAAATACATTTTTATGAAAGTAATATAATTTTCCCCTCGAATCTATACAAACCATGTATTATAAGAAAAACCGGTACTTCTCTATTATCCCGTCGACCACTTTTCATAACAAAAAACATCGCCAAACTGTAAGATTAAACGCCAAAAATGCAGTCCCATTTACTTGATGTCAGAAGCATTACACGTGTTTGTTATGTCATCAAGTGGTTTTTAATTCGACATTTGCGTGTATTTTTCATTATGTTTTACTGATTTATTAGTTATTTCCTTAATTAAAATAACAATTGTGTCCTTAAATTCTTACATTATATTTATTTATTTATTTTGATACTATAATGGCAAAGTTCTCCCGTTTATTTGGCGTTACAGTTTGGCGATAGCTTTTTGTTATGAAAAGTGGTCGACGGGATAATAGAGAAGTACCGAAAAACCATAGAGTTTGTAACACGTAAAAATACAATGTGTAAACGATAAACATAATTTAATTTATGAAAATTGTGGCTCGATGTACTCCATGGTTACAAATATGGAAATAAACATCCAAGTACAAATAAAAAATAACGTGCGTAGTTTTAATCAGTATGTGAAAAATTAAATGATATCGTTTCAAATAATAACTTCATTAGACCGTGCAATTATATAATCTGGAGGCACTGCCTCCGCCAAGTCGAGAGAGGACATCCGTAAGCATACTTTACTGGAAGCAACTCAGGGCACTTTTGACCCCCCCCCCCCATATCTCCGCGCTGGAGTATTCAAAAAATTTGAAACTTCGTTTTTCTAGAGTATTTGGCACACAGGACCAAAATTTAAAATCACAACTTTCTGTCTTTTCTAGTTCAGACGATATATGAACTCAAAAAACATTCGATTTTTTGTCACTCACTCACTCGTTCACGCGTCATCAAAAAGATTAGGTAGATCCCGTAGTCCTAGAAACTTGACATTTGGAAAAACGGTAATGTTTAGGATACAAAGAAAGGAAAAATTATAAAATACGGAAAATTCGAAAAAAAAAAAAAAAAACATTCGAAAATTCAGCAAATTCCATCAAAATTGAAAATTGAAAATAATACGATCTTGTAGTCTTAGAAACTTAAGATTCGGTGTGAAGGTAGTGTTTAGTATCCAGAAAAAGAAAACATCAAAAACACCAAAAAAATCGAAAGCAAAATTGAAAAAATCGAAAAATCGAAAAAAATCCAAAAATTTCAAATAATCCGATTTTGTTGCGCTAGAAACTTGGAATTCGGAATAAAGGAAGTATTTAGGATGCAAAATAAGGAAAAATTAAAAATTCCGGAAAATTCGAAAAAAAATTCAAAAATTCGAAAAATTCGCAAAAAATTAAAATAATTAAAATAATTTGATTGTTTAGCCTTAGAAGCTTAAAATTCGCATTAAAGATAGTGTTTAGGATTCAGAATAAGTTAAAATAAAAAACGCAATAAAATTCGAAAATAAAATAAAAAAATCGAAAAATAAGGAAAATTCGAAAATAATTCGATTTTATAGCGCTAGAAACTTGAAATTTGGAATAAAGGTAATATTTAAGATACTAAATAAGGAAAAATTAAAAAATATGGATAATTAAAAAAATACCCATAAATTAGTGCAGACGGTATATGAACTCAAAGTTTCGATTTTTTGTCCCTCACACACTCACTCCATCTCGCGTCATCCAAAAGAATGGGTAGATCCCGCAGCCACAGAAACTTAAAATTTGGAATAAAGCTAGTGTTTCGGATACAAAGAAAGAAAAAATTATAAAATCCGGAAAAAAAAAAAAAAAAAAAAAACATTCGAAAATTAAAAAAAATCGAAAAAATTGAAAATTGAAAATAACACGATCTTGTAGTCTTAAAAACTTAAAATTTGGTTTGAAGGTAGTGTTTAGATTTCAGAAAAATAAAACGTCAAAAACACAAAAATTTTTTTAAAATAAAATCGATAAATCGATAAAAATCGAAAAATTTCAAATAATTCAATTTTGTTGCGCTAGAAAGTTGGAATTCGGAATAAAGGTAGTATTTAGTATGCAAAATAAGGAAAAATTAAGAAATCCAGAAAATTCGAAAAAAGAAAAATCAAAAATTCGAAAAATTCGAAAAAATTAAAAAAAAAAAAATTAGAATAATTTGATCTTTTAGCCTTAGAAACTTAAAATTCGCGGTAAAGATAGTGTTTAGGATTCAGAATAAGTTAAAATAAAAACTCAATAAAATTGGAAAATAAAATAAAAAAATCGAAAAATAAGGAAATTTTGAAAATAATTCGATTTCATATAGCGCTAGAAACTTGAAATTTGGAATAAAGGTAATATTTAAGATACTAAATAAGGAAACATTAAAAAATATGGATAATTAAAAAAAAAAATCGAAAATTTAAAAAAATAAAATAAATAAATAAAAAATAGAAAGAAAGAAAGAAAAGGAGATAAATTGAAAATAATATGATCTCGTAGTCTTAGAAACTGAAAATTTGCTGTAAAGATAGTGTTTAGGATTCAGAAAAAGAAAAAATTAAAAACACAACAAAAATTGAAAATAAAATAAAAAAATCGAAAAAAACGAAAATTTTAAAATAATTCGATTTTGTAAAGCTAGAAACTTAAAATTTGGATTAAAGGTAGTATTTAGGATACAAAAAAAGAAATAAATAAAAAATCTGTAAAATTCGAAAAAAAAAAAAGAAAAATTGAAAAAAATTCGATTTTGTAGCTTTAGAACTTAAAATTCGGCGAAAACTTATTGTTTAGGATAGAGAAAAAGGAAACATTAAATCACAATAAATTCGAAAATAGAATAAAAAACTTGAAAATACTCGGAAATTTCAAAATAATTCGATTTTGTAGCGCTAGAAACTTGAAATTTGTAATAGAGATACAAAATAAGAAAAAATTAAAAAATCCAGAAAATTATAAAAAAAAAATTCGAAAAAATAAAAAAATGAAAATAATTTTATCTTGTAGTCTTAGAAACTTAAAACTTGGTGTAAAGGTAGTATTTACTATTCAATAAAAGGAACAATTAAAATTTTCGTTAAATTCGAAAATAAAATCGAAAAATCGAAATATCTTTAAGAAATCGAAAATTCGAAAACAATTTGATTTTGTACTGCTAGAAACATTAGTTTTAAGATAATTGTCCTATTAGCTAGTACAACGCCCCTAATTGTTTATGTTATTTTTCCCGGATTATGGTTTTCTTTTCTTTCGTTTACGAATTTCGTTATAGAAAAGTTCCGCTATAGACTGGCTACGATATAGGCGATTTCTTTATAGACAGGTTTGTTTTCTTTCACAGGTTGTACTCTATTTACTTCACATATGAAATATGGATTGTTAAATGATGTTAGTCCCACAAAAATTTTCACAGCTCCCCCCCCCCCCCGATATTACTGGCTGGTTATGGCTTGATAGTCCTTTCTAAATAAAATCATGGTGACTCTAAGATTCACTTGATTTATCTCTAAATTGAACCTAAATGATCCTAAGAAGACGGATCAAATAATTACTATATTGGCATGACAATCAGGTAACTTAGAATTAAAATCGAAAAATCAATAAATTTATAAAAAGTCGAAAATTTGAAAATAATTCGATTTTATAGTTCTAGAAGCTTGACATTTGGCAGAAAGTATTAGTACACAAAGTAAGGAAAAATTAAAAAATTCGTAAATAATAAAAAAAAGACTAAAAAAAAACATCGAAAAAAGGAATATAGTTTGATTTATTGGAAATTTCCGGAAATTTTAATTTTGGCTTTCTTTTTATACTAAAATGTTCTTTTATGTTAAATATCAAGTATCTAGGGCTGCGAGTAATATCTCAGATGGATAGCACCTATCCTGGAAGCAATTGAGAGTACTTTTGACACTCCCCCTCCCATAACTTAGTGCTTGCCTAGGAACCTGAAATCTCTTTTTATCTACAGTACTTTGCAAACGAAACTAAAGCTTCAAATTTTTGATACCTGTAAATAATAGGGACAGAGTGTGGGCTTAGCGAAAATCAGTGGATGATCTCCAAAAAGAACCCAAAATCAAGAAAAGCAGGATTACTTACAAAAAGAAGTGAAATCTCATCAAAAAGTCACCTGTAAAAAAAGCAGCCAAGTCTCGTAACTCATTTACCGTAAAAAGTACTGAGATCGTATAAAGCCAAGTTTAACTATCTTATTAACTCTGAAATTTTCATTCACAAATCACTCCTAGTCTCTACATCTTTAGTTAATTATTATTTTGTGACTTGGCAATTACGCAGCACAGGAAAGTTATTACACCTTACTATGTCATGGGATGGGATGGGATAATTTAACTAAAGCAAATTATATACGCACAGGGAAGTTATTACACTTTAATATGTTATAGTAATATTTGATTAAGACTAACTATATACAACACATTCTCGTGCTGCGTAATTGCCAAGTCACAAAATAATAATTAACTAAAGATGTAGAGACTAGGAGTGATTTGTGAATGAAAATTTCAGAGTTAATAAGATAGTTAAACTTGGCTTTATACGATCTCAGTACTTTTTACGGTAAATGAGTTACGAGACTTGGCTGCTTTTTTTACAGGTGACTTTTTGATGAGATTCTTGTATTTTAGCGATTTCTGAAAATTCCTCCGGGAAAGGTGTTAAATGGTGGTTGGGGGGGGGGGGATACGTTTTAAGTGGTTTGCTATATCTCAGCGGCAGTTTTAGGTAAAAGCGAGAAATTCATGGGGAAAAAAATTGAAAAATGGTTAGCCAACTACTACAGCGATTTTTGAAAAATTCCCCTGAAAGGGTGACGGGGTCGAACGTTTTAGGTACTTGCATCATATCTCAGCAGCAGGTTTACGTTGCAAAAAGTAATTCAGGTAAACAAATCTACTAAAAATTGGTTAAACACGTATTTCAGCGATTGTAGAAATTCATACACTAAGGGGTTAAATGGGGGGGGGGAGATGGGGGTCGAATGTTTTAGGTGATTTTGCCATATCTAAGCAGCGAGTTTTAGGATGGACCACAAAATAAAGGAAAATAAGTCTACTTAAAAAATTGGTTAAAAATGTATTTTGAAAATTCTCCTACAGGAAGGGGTTAAAGGGGAATCGAACGTTTTAGATTAATTCGAAATATCTCAGCAGCAGTTTCAGGTAAAAACGTGAAATTCAGGAATAGAAATATACTAAAAAAGTGGTTAGACACGTATATCAGCGATTTTTGAAAATTCATCCGGGAAGGGGTTAAATGATGGGGAGGGGGAGGGGTTGAATGTTTTAAGTTACTTTGCTATATCTCAGCGGCAGTTTTAGGATGGAGCTCGAAATTCAAGAAAAAAATGCATTAAAAACTGGTTAAACACGTATTTCACAGAATTTTCGAAACTTCACTCCCCTACGAAGGGGATAATTTCCAATATCTCTGCAGAAATTTTAAGTAGAAGCGCGAAATTCAGGAAAACAAACCTTAAAAGAAAATTGATTAAACACCTATTTCAACGATTGTAGAAATTCCCACAAGGGGATAAATGAAGGGGGGGGGTCGAATGTTTAATGTGATTTCGCATGTCTCAGGAGCAGTTTTAGGTTGGACCGCAAAATTCAGGAAAATAAATCTACTCAAAAAAAATGGTTAAAAATGTATTTCACTGATTTTCACCCACCGGAAAGGGTTAAAGGGGGAATCGAACGTTTTAGATGATTGCTCAATATCTCAGCAGCAGTTTTAGGTAGAAGCACGAAATTCAGGAAAAGAAATCTAAAAAAAAAAACGATTTAACTTGTATTTCAGCGAATTTTGAAAATTCCCTACTGAAAGAGGTTAAATCGATAGTGGAACGTTAAACGTTTTAGATGATTTCGCAATATATCATTGGCAGTTTTAGGTAAAAGCGAGAAATTCCGAAAAAGAAGTTTTTTTTAAAAATGTTTAAAGACGTATTTCACAGATTTTCAAAATTTTCCTCCCCACCGATTGGGATTAAATGGGGAATCGAACGTTTTAGATGAATTCGAAATATCTCAGCAGCATTTTTATGTGGAAGTGCGAAATTCAGGAAAAGAAGTTTTAGGTTAGAACGTTAAATTAAAAATAAATCAACTAATAAAATGGTTAAACACATTTTTGAAAATTCCAACCCCGAGGAGGTTAAAGGGAGGGTCGAATGTTTTAGGTGATTTCGCCATATTTCAGCAGCAGTTTTGGCAGTAACCCGAATTTCAGGAAAAAAATATACTATATAAATGGTTAGACACGTAATTTCAGAAACCTAAAACTGGAACGGGGTTAAAGGGGGACGGGGTCGAAAGTGTTAGGTGATTTTACACCTAATCTTTCACCTAATTTTAACACCTAACTTTCTCAGCAGCATGTTCAAGTATTTGTATAAAATATGCTAGCCAAGAATAACCCATCATATTTAACCACTAATAATTTTAGGCATGGTGCCTGCACAGTATTTGTAAATAGCTCATCCGGAAATTATATATTCTGCATACATTGAAATAATAATAATAATCGTATGTATGAAAGCAATAACTGTATTATCAGACAAAATTCATGTGTAATATTATATTGTAAAAATTGCATACATAATTCTGTAATTGTGGTCTCGCTGGTGATAGAGGCGTGTCAGCCCCTCAGGATTGCACACAAACTCTAAGGCTTAAGCCGGGTTTCCTGAGGTGGTCATCCCTGTAGTAAGCAATTCAGGTAAACAAATCTATAAAAATGTTTAAACACGTAGTTCAGCGATTATAGAAATCCATAATACACTAAGGGGTTAAATGGGGGAGGGGGTCGAACGTTTGAAGTGATTTCGCCCTAACTCAGCAGCAGTTTTGGTAGGAGCGCGAATTTCAGGAAATCAAATCTACTTAAATTGGTTATTTCCTTATTTAAGAGATTCTAGAAATTCATACACAAAGGGGTTCTGTGTGGGCGGGAGGGCTGAATGTTTTTGGTTATTTCGCCATATTTCAGCAGCAGTTTTGGTAGGAGCGGGAAATTCGGGAAAACAAATGTACTAAAAGAATGGTTAAACACTTATTTTAGCGACTGTAACAATTCATACACAAAAGAGTTAAATGTGTGTGGGATGGGGTGGCGGGGTGGGGGGGGGCGTTCAAATGTTTTTGGTTATTTCGCCATAACTCCGCAGAAGTTTTAGGTTTTCAGGAAAATAAATCAACTAATATAATGGTTAAGCACATTTTTCAGCGATTTTTGAAAATTCCAACCCGAAGGAGGTTAAAGGGAGGGTCGAATGTTTGAAGTGATTTCGCTATATCTCAGCAACAGTTCTAGGTATCAGCGCGAAATTCAGGAAAAGAAATTTACTAGAAAATGGTTATTCGCGTATTTTAGCGATTTCTGAACATTCCTCCGGGAAAGGTGTGAAATGGTCGTGGGGGTAGGGTGTGAACGTTTTAAGTGATTTTACTATATCTCAGCGGCAGTTTTAGGTAGAAGCGAGAAATTCAAGGAAAAAAAATATTGAAAAATGGTTAAACACCTACTAAAGCGATTTTTGAAAATTTCCCCGGGGTCGAACGTTTTAGGTACTAGAATCTTATCTCAGCAGCAGGTTGTAACAAGTAATTCAGGTAAACAAATCTACTAAAACTTGGTTAAACAAATATTTCAGCGATAGTAGAAATTCATACACTAAAGGGTTTAATGGTGGGGGTCGAATGTTTTAGGTGATTTTGCCATATCTAAGCAGCGAGTTTTAGGATGGACCACAAAATAGAGAAAAATAAATCTACATCAAAAATTGGTTAAAAATGTATTTCACCTAATTTTGAAAATTCTCCCACAGTAAGGGGTTAAAGGGGAAATCGAGCGTTTTAGATTAATTCGAAATGTCTCAGCAGCAGTTTCAGGTAAAAGCGTGAAATTCAGGAATTAAAAAAAAACTAAAACAGCGATTTTTAAAAATTCCTCCGGAAAGGGGGATAAATGGTGGAGTGGGGGTGAGGGGTGGGAGGGTTAAACGTTTTAAGTGATTTTGCTATATCTCAGTGGCATTTTTAGATCGGAGCGGGAAATTCAAAGAAAAAAAAATTAAAAAATGCTTAAAAACCTACTAAAGCGATTTTTGAAAATTTCCCCGGAACGGAGTCGAAAGGTTTAAGTGCTTGCATCATATCTCAGCAGTTGGTTTAGGTAGTAGCAAGCAATTTAGAAAAACAAATCTACTAAAAATTGGTTAAACACGTATTTCAGCTATTGTGGAAATTCACACACTAAAGGGGTAAGTGGACGGGGGGGGATGTTTGTCGAATGTTTTAGGTGATTTCGCTATATCCAAGCAGCAGTTTTAGGATGGACCACAAAATTCGAAAAATAAATCTACTTAAAAATTTGGTTAAAAATGTATTTCATCGATTTTTGAAAATTCCCCTACAGGAGGGGGTTAAAGGGGAAATCGAATGTTTTAGATGACTTCGCAATATCTCAGCAGCAGTTTTAGGTAGAAGCACAAAATTCAAGAAAACAGATCAACTAAATAAAAATTTACACATGTATTTCAGCGATTTTTGAAAAATTCCCGTGGAAGGGTAAAATGAGGGTAAAATGGGGGTAGGAGGTCAAACGTTTTAGATGATATCGCAATATCTCAGCAGCAGTTTTACATAGAAGCGCGAAATTCAGAAAAGAAACCTTATTAAAAAAATTGTTCAACACATATTACAGCGATTTTTGAAAATTTCCCGGAACGGGGTGGAAAGTGGAGCGGGTCGATTGTTTTAGGTGACTTCATCATATCTCAGCATCAGCAGCAAGTTAGGGATGTAGCAAGCAATTCGGGAAAATAAATCTAATAAAAAATTGGTTAAACACGTATTTCAGTGATTGTAGAAATTCATACAATAAGGGATTAAATGGTGGGAGGAGGGGGGAGGGGGTCGAATGTTTTAGGTGATTTCACCATATCTCTGGAGAAGTTTTAGGCCCGAGCACGAAATTCAGGAAAAGAAATTTACCAGAAAATGGTTATTCACGTAATTCAGCGATTTTCCAAAATTCCCGTCTTTCCCAAATTGGGTTAAATAAGGAATCGAACGTTTTAGATTAATTCGAAATATCTTTGCAACAGTTTTATGTAGAAGCGTGAAATTCAGGAAAATAAATATAATAAAAAAAATGGTTAGACACGTATTACAGCGATTTTTGAAAATTCCTCCAAGAAGGGGGTTAAAGAGGGGAGTGGGGGATGGTGAACGTTTTAAGTTATTTTGCTATATCCCAGAGGCTTGGTTGGACCACAAAATTCAGGAAAATAAATCTACTTCAAATTAATATAAATTAATACAATATGGTTAAAAATATATTTGACCAAGTTTTGAAAATTCCGAACTGAAGGATTTTAAATCGAGAGTGGAACGCGTTTAACGTTTTAGACGATTTCCCTATATCTCACTGGCAGTTTTAAGTAGAAGCGCGAAACTCAAGAAAAGAAATATTAAAAAAAAAATGTTTAAACAAGTATTTTTTAAACACGTTAGATTTTTCAAATTTTCCCTCCCCTCCGAAGTGGCTTAAATGGGGAATCGAATTTTTAGATGAATTTGCAATATTACTGCAGAAGTTTTAGGTAGAAGCGAGAAATTCAGGAAAAGAAATTTACTAAAAAAATTGGTTAGACACGTATTTCAGCGATTTTTGAAAATTCCCCCTGGAAGGGTGTTAAATGTTTCTGGGGTGAGGAACAAACGTTTAAGGTGATTTTACTATATCTCAGCAGCAGTTTTAGGTAGGAGCGTGAAATTCAAGGAAAAAAAATGCATTAAAAAATGGTGAAACAAGTATTACAGCGATTTTTTAAAATTTCCTTGGAACGAGGTGAAAGGGGGACGGGGTCGAATGTTTTAGGTGCTTGCATCATACTGAGCATGAAATTCAAGAAAAAATGTATTAAAAAATGGTTAAACAGGTTTTACAGCGATTTTTAATATTTCCCCGGAAAATGTGAGAAAGTTGGAGGGGGTTGAAAGTTTTACATGATTTCATCAAATCTCAGCAGCAGGTTTAGGTTTTAGCAAGAAATTCAGGAAAGCAAATACACTAAGGGATTAAATGGGGGGGGGGGTGTCGAATGTTTTAGGCGATTTCGTCATATCTCTGCAGCAGTTTTAGGATGCACCGCAAAATTTAGGAAAATAAAAAATAAATCTACTTAAAAAGTAGTTAAAGTGTATTTCACCGATTTTTGAAAATTACCTCACCGGAGGGGGTCAAAGGGGCGAATGGAACGTTTTAGGCTATTTCGCCGTATCTCAGCAGCAGTTTTAGTTAGAAGCGTGAAATTCAAGAAAATCAATTTACTAAAAAAATGGTCAGACACGTATTTCAGCTATTTTTGAAAATTCCCCCCGGAAGAGGATTAAATTGGGAGGGGTGATAACCGTTTTAATTGATTTTGCTATATCTCAGAGGTAGTTTTAAGTAGGAGCGCGAAATTGAAGCAAAAAATATATTAAAAAATTGTTAAACACGTAACTACAGAGATTTTTGAAAATTTCCCCGGAACCGGGTGAAAAGGAAGATTTTAGGAAATTTCATCATATTTCTGCAGCAGGTTTAAATCGAGGGTACAACGTTTAACGTTTTAGATGATTTCTCAATACATCAGCAGCAGTTTTATGTAGAAGAGCGAAATTCTGGAAAAGAAATTTTAAAAAAATGGTTAAACGCATATTTCACAATTTGCCTACTCTCCGAAGGGGATTAAATGGGGAATCGAACGTTTTAGATGAATTCGTAGTATCTCAGAAGCAGTTTTAGATAGAAGCGCGAAATTCAGAAAAAGAAATTTACGTGAAAATGGTTAAACACGTATTCTCAGCAATTTTTTTAAATTCCCCCCTGAAGGGGTAAAAAGGTGGTGGTCCAGCGTTTCAGGAGATTTTGCCATATCTCAGCAGCATTTCTAGTTAGAAGCGTGACATTCAGGAAAACTATTATACTATAAAAATGTTTAGACACGTATTTCAGCGATTTTAGAAAATTCCCTTGGGAATTGAGTTAAATGTTTGGGGGGGGGGGGGGGGGACGAGCGCCTTGAGTAATAGTAAGTGCTATATCTCAGCGGCAGTTTTAGGTAGTAGCACGAAATTCAATTTCAAAAAAGACACTAAAAATCATTAAACACATATTAAAGCGATTTTTAAAATTTGCCCGGAAAAGGGGTGGAGCGAGTCGAACGTTTTACGTGATTTCATCATATCTCAGTGGCAAGTTTAGATTGTAGCAAGCAATTTAGGAAAGCAAATCTACTAAAAAATTGGTTAAACACGTATTTCAGCGATTGTAGAAAATCATATCACTGAGGGGTTAAATGGGGGGGGGGGATGTTTTTGGTGATCTTGCCATATCTCAGCAGCAGTTTTCAGATGGACCAAAAAATTGGAAAAATAAATCTACTTAAAAAAATAGTTAAAATGTTTTTTTTTTTTTTTAATTTTTTTTTTTTTTGAAAAAATTGATTTTTGAAAATTCCTTCACCGGATGCAGTTAAAGGGGGAATCGAGCGTTTTAGATAATTTCGCAATATCTCTGCAGCAGTTTTGGATAGGAACGTGAAATTCATAAAAACAATGGTAAAAAAAATGGTTAGACACACATTTCAGCGATTTCTGAGAATTCCTCCTAGCAAGTTTTTAGATGGGGGGGGGGGGAGACGAACGTTTTAAGATAAAAATCAGTGGCAGTTTTAGGTAGAAGCGAGAAATTCAGGAAAAGAAATCTACTAAACAAATAATTAAACTCTTATTTTCAGTAATTTCAGAAAAACATCCCCTAAGTTAGTTAAAAAAAGGGAGGTAGTACGATTTAAGTGATTTTGCTATATCTCAGCGGCAGTTTTATGTAGGAGCGCGAAATTCAAGAAAACAAATATATTAAAAATTGGTTAAACATGATTTTTCTAAATTCCCCGCCGAAGCGGGTTAAAGGAGGGCTAGTGGAAAGTTTTAAATAAATTCGAAATACCTTAGCAGCAGTTTTAGGTTGGAGCAAGAAATTCCGAGAAACAAATCCACTCAAATAATAGTTAAACTGCAATTTGAGAAATTCACTTCTTAAGGGGGATAAATGAGGTCGAGGATCGAACGTTTTGAGTGATTTCGCCATATCTCAGCAGCTTCTTTGGTAGGAGTGGGAAATTCCGGAAAACAAGTCTACCAAAAGTATGATTAAACACGTATTTCAGAGATTTTTGAAAATTTCCCCGGAACGATGTTAAAGGGGGAGGGGTCGATTTCGCAATATCTCAGCCGCAGTTTTACGTACTAAGGAAAATAAGTCTACTTAAAAAATGGTTAAACACTTCTCCCGGAGGGGTTTAAAGTGCAAATCGAACATTTTAGCAGCAGTTTTAGGTAGTAGCGCGAAATTAAGGAACACAGTTCTACTAAAAATATCGTTAAACACCTATTTCAGCGATTTTTAAAATCCCCCCCCTCTCTCTCCCGGAGAGGGTTAAATAAGAAATCGAACGTTTTATATAATTTTGCAATATCTCGGCAGCAGTTTTAGGTAAAAGCCTGAAATTCAGTAAAAGAAATCCACTAAAAAAATTGTTAAACACGTATTTCACTGACTTTTCAAAACACCCCCTCCCCCGAAGGGGATTAAAGGGGGGTCTTATGTTTTAGTTGATTTCGCCATAGCTCATTAGTAGATTTAAGAAGAAGCGCAAACTTCAGCAAAACAAATCTACTACAATGATTAAACATGTATTTTCAGCAATTTTAGAAATTTACCCCCTATGTCGGTAAAATTTGGGGGGGGGGGGGTCGAACGTTATAAGTGATTTTGCGAATACAACAGCAGCAGTTTTAGGTAAGGGCGCGAAATTCAAGAAAACAAATATAATAAAAAATGGTTAACATTATTTTTCAAAATTCCCCGTTGAAGAGGGTTAAAGGAGGTCTAGTGGAACGTTTTAGGTGATTTCGAAATACTTTAGAAGCAGTTTTAGGTTCGAGCAAGGAATTCCGGAAAGCAAATCCAATCAAAAAAGTGGTTAAACTCATATATTCTGCAATTTCAGAAATTCACTACTTAAGAGGTTTACATGAGGGCGAGGATCGAACGTTTTGAGTGATTTCGCCATATCTCAGGAGTTTCTTTTGTAGGAGTGCGAAATTCGGGAAAACAAGTCTACTAAAAGTATGGTTAAACACGTATTTCAGCGATTTTAGAAATTCATACACTAAGGGGTTAAATGCAGTGTGGGGGGGGGGGTCAAAAGTTTTTGGTGATTTCGCCCTCAGCAGCAGTTTTAGGTTAGCCCACGAAATTCAGTAAAACAAATCTTCGTAAATAATCGTTAAACACATATTTCAGCGTTTTTTGAGAATTCCCCTTGGGAGGGGGTTATAAAAGGGGTGGGGGCCGTCGGACGTTTTAAGTGATTTTGCTATCTCAGTGGCAGTTTTAGGTAGCAGCGCGAAATTCAGGAAAACAAATCTACTGAAAGAATGGTTAAACACGTATTTCAGCGATTCTTGAAAATTCCCACCCTAAGCAGGTTAAAAGGAGGGCTGAATGTTTTAGGTAAATCACCATAACTCAGCAGAATTTTTAGGTTAGTCCACGAAATTCATGCAATCAAATGTACTAAAATAAGTGGGAAAGTGTGCTCGAAGATCGCAAAAAGGGTTTCGTTTCATATTCCTTTAAAAACACTTTATCCTTTCTTCCTTTAATAAATCCAAATAAATTTCATTTAGCAAAAAAAAAAAAAAAATCATGTTTTTATAAAGTAAAAATTTACTTTTTAATTATTATTATTTATGATGAAAAATTATGATTTTTCTCGTTTTTTCGAATATCTAAACCAGCCCGAGAGCCACCGAAGCCCGCTATTATATTCTGTCATAATAATATCTATCATGCGGACTAAATGCGATATTTAAAAAAAATTAATTTCAAAATTAAACATGTTGTACGCTTTTAAAATACTAAAATATGCGAATATTTCCCTAATCGGGTTTTTACCATGATTCAATACGTTCCTCAAACTCTTCTTTTTACTATTCTCTATTACTCATATTAATACTCGCTTTGTATTATTCTGAAACATTTGGAAAAACCGTTAAACTTCCGATATGACGTCAGATTTTAATGATGACGTGATGTTAATTTGTTTTTTGTTCAAACACATACTCACTCATACTCCTTGTATAATTCAGAAATTCTTCTGTTTTATTACCACTATGACGTCAATAAATTTTATTTCATATTAATATTTTTTTCAATGAGTGAAACTTTTACTTTCATTTTCATTTTCCACGTTTAAATCGTCTGATAGAAAATTTGTTATTGTAGAAAGAATTTCATCGTGGATTTTTAATTTTTGGCATCTGCTATAACGAAAAATGTTTAAATTTAATAGGAAAAGGCTGTTAGAATTTTGGTTTTTATCTCTATTTATTAAAATAATACGAATTTTTCAAAATTTAACATTTTGAGCTCTTCATAGCTAGTATACAGTTATATACACAAAGTTTCAACTCTGTAAGTTACATAGTTTTTGAGAATGACTCTGTGACAGACAGACAACGGAACGAGAGTAATAGGGATGAACGAAATGGTTAAGCACATATTTCAGCAATATTTGAAATCCCCCCCCCTCACCGTAGGGGGTTAAAGAGTGAATCGAACATTTTAGATGAATTCTTAATATCTCAGCAGCAGTTTTAAGTAGAAGCGCGAAATTCAGGAAAATAAATTTACTAAAAAATGGTTAAACATGCCTTTAATAGGTTTTTTTAATTCCCCCACTGAAGGAAAAAAGGGGGTGGTCGAACGTTTGAGGTTATTTAGCCATATCTCAGCAGCAGTTTTAGGTAGGAGCATAAAATTCAGGAAAATAAATCTATCGACAATTCCCCCTTGGAAAAGGGTTAAATGAGGTGGGGGGAGTTAACAGTTTTAAGTGATTTTGCTATATCTCAGTGGCAGTTTTATGTAGCAGCAAAATTCCCATCCCCAAGGCTGTTAAAGGGAGGGTCGAATGATTTGTGTGATTTCGCCGTTTCTCAGCGGCCGTTTTAGGTAGAAGCACGGAATTCAGGAAAACAAATTTACTAAAAAATGATTAAACACGTATTTCATCGATTTTTGAAAATTCCTCTCCTCTTGAAGGGGTTAAAGGGGGAACCGAACGTTTTCGATGAATTTTTAATATCTCAACAGCAGTTTTATATAGAAGCACGAAATTCAGGAAAAGCAATTTAACAAAAAATAGTTAAAAACGCATTTAATAGAATTTTTTTTTAATTCCTCCCGGAAAGGGTAAAAAGTGGGTGGTCGAACGTTTTAGGTTATTTCGTTATCTCAGCAGCAGTGTTAGGTAGGAGCGTGAAATACAGGGAAACAAATCTACTAAAATGATAAAACACGTTTTTCAGCGATTTTTGAAAATTCCCCCTGGAAAGGGGTTAAATAAGGTGGGGGATGGTCAAACGTAAGTGATTTTGGTATATCTCAGTGGCAGTTTTAGGTAGCAGCGAAATTCCCACCCCCAGGATGTTAAAGGGAGGGTCGAATGATTCACATGATTTCGCAATATAGCAGCAGCAGTTTTAAGTAGGAGCACAAACACGTTTTAGGTGATTTGGACATATCTCAGCAGCAGTTTTAGGTAGGAGCATGAATTTCAGGAAAACAAATCTGCTAAAAAATGGTTAGACACATATTCTGACGATTTTGGGGGGGTTAAATTGAGGGGTTCGAACGTTATAATTGATTTTGCTATATCTTAGCGACACTTTTAGGTAGTAGCGCGAAAATCAAGAAAACAAATATATTAAAAAAAAGCTTAAACACGTATTTCACTGATTTTTTTCAATTTCCTCATCGAAAGGCTTAACCCGGGAGAAGTAGCATGGGGTAGGACATACCCCGAGTGCGTACGGATTTTACAATTATCACCACTACTTTTCGAAAAGTAATCTTTAGCGTATTTTTTCCTACAATTTGTAACAGTTGTCACTGACTAAATAAGTTGAGAATTATTGTTTGTATTTATTGGTGAAAAAGTAAAAACTATTCATACCCTGGATATGCGCAATTTCCCCCGGGTTAAAGGGGGAAGGGGATCGAACGTTTTAGGTGATTTCGCCATATCTCAGCAGCAGTTTTCGGCAGAAGCGCCAAATTCAGGAAAACGAATCTACTAAAAAAATGATTAAACACGTATTTTCAGCGATTTTAGAAACCTGTAAGTCGGTGTGGGGGGAGGGGGGGGGGTTCGAACGGTTTAAGTGATTTCGCCTTACCTCAGCAGCAGTTTTGGTAGCAGCGTGAGACTCGAAAACAAATCTACTAAAATAATAGTTAAACACGTATTTCACTTGTAACTTGTCGTCCCGATGGGTTGGGTTGGGTTGATTATTGACGGCCAATTATCTACACTAGGGATATAGGCCCGGGGGGAGTGCCCTTCGTGGGGTCTTTCTAAGGGAACCTAACCCGTATTTACGCATGGATAAATCCACGGCTCGAAGAAAACCACGAAAACTCTGAACGATTAGGCCGACGGGCGCGATTGGGATCGAACCCAACACCTCCCGTCTGCCAGCTTCGAGAGCACAACCTCTCAGCCACTGGTGGGGCCTTGTCGTCCCGATAAAGTGTGTGGGTGGGGGGTGGGGAAGGGGTAGGGGTTCGAATGTTTTTGGCTATTTCGCATACTCAGCAGTAGTTTTAGGTAAATAAATCAACAGGAAAACAAATCAACAAATATAATGGTTAAACACATTTTTCAGGGATTTTTGAAAATTCCAACCCGAAGGAGGCTAAAGGGGGGTCGAATGTTTGAAGTGATTTCGCCATATCTCTGCAGCAGTTTTAGGTATGAGTGCGAAATTCAGGAAAAGAAATTTACTAGAAAATGGTTATTCACGTATTTCAGCAAATTCTGGAAAATTCCCGTCTTTCCGAAAAAGGACGAACAGAAGGAATCGAACGTTTTATATTAATTCGAACATGAAATTCAGGAAAACAAATGAATTAAAAAATGTATTTCAGCGATTTTTGAAAATTCCTCCAGGAAGAGGGTTAAATAGGGGTGGGATCGAACGTTTTAGGTGATTTTGCGATAACTCAGTGGCAGTTTTCGTTAGGAGCTTGAAATTCAAGAATACAAATCTATTAAAAGAAAGGTTAAACACGTATTACAGCGATTTTCGAAAAATTCCCTGGGACGGGGTTTAATTGTATGGGGGTGGGGGGGGGGGGGGGGGTTCGAACGTTTTAAGTGATTTCACCATATTTCAGCAGCGTGTTTAGTTTGTAGCAAGCATTTCAGGAAAACAAATCTACTAAAAAAATGGTTAAACACGTATTTCTGCGACTGTAGAAATTCATAGACTAAGGGGTTAAATGTGGGGGTAGGGGGCTCGAATATTTTATGTGATTTCGCCATATCTCAGCAGCAGTTTTATGTTGGACCGCAAAATTTAGGAAATAAAATCTACTTAAAAATTGGTTAAACATGTATTTCACAAAATTTTGAAAATTGCTCCCCCATTGAGAGGTTAAAGGAGAAATCTGAAATTTTGGGTGATTTCGCAATATCTCAGCAGCATTTTTAGATAAGACCGTGTAATTCAGGAAAAGAAATATAATAAAAAAAATGGTTAGACACGTATTTCAGCGATTTTTGAAAATTCCTCCGGTAAAGGGGTTAAATATGGTGGGGGGGGGAGGTGAACATTTTAGATGATTTTGTAATATCTCAGCAGCAGCTTTACGTAATAGCATGAAATTCAGGAAAATAAATCTATTTAAAAAAGGGTTAAATATTTCACCGTTTTTTTTTAATTCCACTACCGCCGGGGGTTATAGGGGAAATCGAGCGTTTTAGCTGATTCCGCAAAATCTCAGCCGCAGTTTTAAGTCGGAGCGCGAAATTCAGGAAAAGGTATCTACTAAAAAATGGTTAATCACGTATTTCACTAACTTTTCAAAATCCCACACCGATGGGAGGGGGGGGGGGTGAACGATTTATGTAATTTCGCCATATTTCAGCAGCAGTTTTAGGTAGAAGAGCAAAATTCAGAAAAACAAATACAAAAAAATTGATTCAACTCGTATTTTTAGCAATTTTAGAAATTCACCGCCTATGTCGGTTAAATGGGTGGGCGGTCGAACGTTTTAATTGATTTTGCCATATCTCAGCAGCAATTTTGTTAGGAGTGCGGAATTCTGGAAAACAAATCTACTAAAAATTTTTTTACACATTTATTACAGCGATTTTTGAAATTCATACAGAAAGGGTTCAGGAGGAGGGGGGCGTCCAAGGTTTTTGGTGATTTCACCATATCTCAGCAGCAGTTTTGGTAGAAGCGCGAAATTCGGGAAAATAAATCAACCAATACATTCAACTAAAAAAGGAAAATAAATTTACTAAAAAATGGTTAAATACATATTTCAGCGATTTTTGAAAAATCCCCATGGAAGGAGGTTAACTGGGGGGAGGGAGGGTCCGTCGGACGCCTTAAGTGATTTTGCGATATATCAGCAGCAGTTTTAGGCAGGAACGCGAAATTCAAAAAAACCAATCTATTAAAAAAATGTTTAAACACGTATTAAAGCGATTTTTGCGAAATTTACAGCGAAAATGTCCCTGAAACATGGTTAAAGGGGGAGGGTGTCGATCGTTTTAGGTGATTTCACCATACCCTCAACAGCAGTTTTGGTAGCAGCACGAAATTCGGGTAAATAAATCTACTAAAAGAATGGTTAAACAGGTATTTCAGCGAATCTTGAAAATTGACCTCCGAAGGAAGTTAAAGGGTCGAACGTTTTAAGTGATTTCGAAATATCTTAGCAGCAGTTTTAGGTTGGAGCAAGAAATTCAAGAAAACAAATCCACTAAAAAAATAGTTAAAATCGCATTAATAAACTCCTTAAGGGAGTTAAATGGGGACGTATATTGAACGTTTTACGTGATTTCTCCATATTTCAGCAGCAGCTTTGGTAGGAGCGCGAAATTCTACTAAAAGAACGGTTTGTAAATACGGTTTTGAAATACGGTTTTGAAATGCGTAATTCAAAGATTATTAAAAATTGCATCCGGAAGGGAGTTAAAGGGGTTGTTCGAAAGTTTTAGGGGATTTCTTTATATCTCAGCAGCAGTTTTGCGTATGTGCGTGAAATACAGAAAAACAAATCTACTAAAACAAGAACGAAAAATCATGCCTCAAGCATAGATTATGAAGCACATTCCAACACAGCCTGAAAACTGTAAGGAAACGTTTAACATGTATTTCAGCGACCCTTGAAAATTGACCCCAGAAAGGAATTAAAGGGGGGTGGTCGAACGTTTTAAGTAATTTCATATCTCAGTAGCAATTTCAGATATGAGTTCGAAATTCAGCAAAACAAATCTACTAAAAAATGGTTAAACACTTAATTCAGTGATTGTAGAAATTCATACACAAAGTGGTTAAGTGTGTGTGTGTGGGGGGGGGGGGGGGTGTCGAATGTTTTTGGTTATTTCGTCATGTCTCAGCAGCAGTTTGTGGTTAGATCGTGAAATTTAAGAATATAAAGCAACTAATATAATGGTTAAACACATATTTCGACGATTTTGGAAAATTCCAACCCGAAGCAGGTTAAAGGGAGGGTCGAATGTTTGAAGGGATTTCACCATTTTTCATCAGCAATTTTAGGTAGAAGCGCGAAATTCAGGAAAAGAAATTTACTGAAAAATGGTTAAACACGTATTTCAGCGATTTTTTAAAATTCCCTTCCGAAGAGATAAAAAGGGGGTGGTCCAACGTTTTAGGGGATTTCACAATATCTGAGCAGCAGTTTTAGTTAGAAGCGTAAAATTCAAGAAAACAAATATACTAAAAAAAAATGGTTAGACACGAATTTCAGCGATTTTTGAAAATTCCTTCGGGAATTGGATTAAATATTTGGAGGGAGGGGGGAGGGAACGAATGTTTTAGGGAGGATTAATTAAGGGGGGGTGTTGAACGTTTTAAGTGATTTTGCTATATCTCAGCGGCAGTTTTAGGTAAGAGCGTGAAATTCAGGAAAAGAAATTTACTAGAAAATGGTTATTCAGGTATTTCAACGATTTCTGAAAATTCTTCCGGGAAAGGTGTTAAATGGTGGTGGTGGAGGTGGGTGGGGGGGGGAGGTGAACGTTTTAAGGGGGGGAGGTGAACGTTTATTTTGCTATATCTCAGCGGCAGTTTTAATAAAAAAAATCTATTAAAAAATGGTTGAACACATACTACAGCGATTTTTAAAAATTTCCTCGGAATGGTCTGAAAATTTAGGTGATTTCATTTTACCTCAGCAGCAGGTTTAGGTAGGAGCCCGAAATTCAAGAATAGAAATTTACTAGAAAATGATTATTCACGTATTTGAGGGATTTTTTTAAAAGTGCCCCTCTCTTCCGAAAGGGGTTAAAGAGGGAATCGAACGTTTTATATGAATTCGCAATAACTCAACAGCAGTTTTAGGTATTAGCACACAATTCAGGAAAAGGAATTTACTAAAAAATGGTTAATCACGCATTTCAGCGATTTCTTGAATTTCCCCCAGAAGGGGGTAAAAAGAGAGGTCGAATGTTCTAGGGGATTTCGCCATATATCAGTAGCAGTTTTAGGTCTAAGCATTAAATTCAAGAAAACAGATAAATTAAAAAAAAAATGTTAGACACGTATTTCAGCGATTTATGAACATTTCCAGTGGAATGGGTGTCGAAAGTTTTAAATGATTTCGCAATAACTCATCAGCAGTTTTATGTAGAAGCGCAAATTTAGGGGGAAAATTCTACGAAAAAAATGGTTAAATACATATTTCAGCGATTTTTGAAAATTCAAAACTGAAAGAGGTTAAATCGAGGAAGAAACGTTTAACGTTTTAGATGATTTCGCAATATCTCAGAAGCAGTTTTAGGTAGAAGCG
This sequence comes from Maratus michaelseni, assembly GCA_963931845.1. NCBI lineage: Eukaryota > Metazoa > Arthropoda > Arachnida > Araneae > Salticidae > Maratus > Maratus michaelseni. The sequence goes on along the minus strand of CAWVPG010000154.1, from coordinate 48,701 downwards.
CGAAATTATGGAAAACAATATGGAAAAAATGGTTAAACACGTATTACAGCGATTTTTGAAAATTTCTCCGGAAAAGGGTGGCAAGGGGGGGGGGAGTCGAAATTTTAGGTGATTTTATCATATATCAGCGGAATTGTAGCAAGGTATTCAGCAAAACAAATGGTTAAACACTTATTTCAGCGATTCTAGAAATTCATACAAGGGGCTAAATGGAGGTGGGGGTCGATTTTTTCAGGTGATTTCGACATATCTCAGCAGCAGTTTTAGGTTGGACTGCAAAATTCAGGAAAATAAATCTACTTCAAAAAATGGTTAAAAATGTATTTCAACGATTTTTGGCAGTTTCCCCACCGGAGAGGGTTGAAGGAGGAACCGAAAGTTTCAGATGATTGCGCATTATCTCAGCAGCAGTTTTAGGCAGCAGCAGGAAATTCAGGAAAGATATTTAAAAAAGACGGTGAAACACATATTTCAGTGAATTTTGAAAATGTGGTTAAATCGAGAATGGTACGTTTAACGTTTTAGATGATTTCGCAACATCTCATTAGCAGTTTTAGGGAGAAGCGCGAAATTCAGGTAAAGAAATCTTTTAAAAAAATGTTTGAACGCATATTTCACAGACTTTTCAAAATTTTCCGCCCCTCCGAAGGGGATTACAGGGAGAATCGAACGTTTTAGATGAATTCGAAGTATCTCAGCAGCATTTTTAGGTAGCAGCATGAAATTCAGGAAAAGAAATACACAAAAAAATGGTTAGACACGCATTTCTGCGATTTTAGAAAATTCTATCGGATGGGGATTAAATGGTGGGGGGGGGAGGGTTGAACATTTTAAGTTACTTTGCTATATCTCAGCGGCAGTTTTAGGTAGGAGCGCGAAATTAAAGAAAAAAAATATATTAAAAAACTGTTAAAAACGTGCTACAGAGATATTTTTTAAATTCCCCTTCCCTCCGAAGGGGATAAAAATTGGAATCGAAAGTTTTAGATGAATTCGAAGTATCTCAGCAGCAGTTTTAGGTAGCAGAGCGAAATTCAGGTAAATATACAAAAAAAGGGTTAGACAGGTATTTTAGCGATTTTTGAAAATTTCTCCGGGAAGGGGGTTTAATGGTGTGGGGGATGGGATGAACGTTTTAAGTGAATTTGCTATATCTCAGCAGCAGTTTTAGGTAGAAGCGCGAAATTCAAGAGAAAAAATGTATTAAAAACTGGTTAAACACGTATTTCATAGAGTTTTCGAAATTTCCCTCCCCTACGAAAAGGATTAAATGGGAATCGAACATTTTCGATGAATTTGCAATATCTCTGCAGAAATTTTAAGTGGAAGCGCAAAATTCAGGAAAACATATCTAAAAAAAAAATTAGTTAATCATCTATTTCAGCGATTGTAGAAATTCCCTCAAGGGGTTAAATGGGGGGTGGGGGGTCGGATGTTTTACGTGATTTCGCATATCTCCGGAGCAGTTTTAGGTTGGACCGCAAAATTCAGGAAAATAAATCTACTTAAAAAATGGTTAAAAATGTATTTAACTGATTTTTGAAAATTATTTCACCGGAAAGGGTTAAAGGGGGAATCGAACGTTTTAGATGATTGTGCAATTTCTCCGCAGCAGTTTTAGGTAGAAGCACGAAATTCAGGAAAAGAAATCTAAAAAAACGGTTAAACACGTATTTAAGCGAATTTTGAAAATTCCCAACTGAAGGAGGTTGAATCAACAGTGGAACGTTTAACGTTTTAGATGATTTCGCAATATCTCATTGGCATTTTTAGGTAGAAGCGAGAAATTCGACAAAAGAAGTCTTTAAAAAAAATGTTTAAAGACGTATTTCACAGATTTTTCAAAATTTTCTTCCCCACCGAATGCGATTAAATGGGGAATCGAACGTTTTAGATGAATTCGAAATATCTCAGCAGCATTTTTATGTAGAAGCGTGAAATTCAGGAAAAAAAAATATACAAAAAAAAATGCTTAGACATGTATATCAGCGATTTTTTGAAAATTCCCCAGGGAAGGTTGTAAAATGAAGGGGGTTGAAGGTTTTAAGTTACTTTGTTATATCTCAGCGGCAGTTTTAGGTAGGAGCGCGAAATTCAAGAAAAAAATGTATTAAAAAAACTGTTAAAAACGCGCTACAGAGATTTTTTTAAATTCCCCTTCCTTTCCGAAGGGGATGAAAAGGGGAATCGAAAGTTTTAGATGAATTCGAAATATCTCAGCAGCAGTTTTAGGTAGAAGCGCGAAATTCAGGAAAAGAAATATAACTTAAAAAATTGTTTGACACGAATTTCAGCGAATAATATATAAAATATGTGTTAATATATTACACCGATTTTTGAAAATTTTCCCGGAACGGGTTGAAAAGGGGAACGGGTCGAACATTTTAGGAGATTTCATTATATATCAGCAGCAGATTTAGGTTGTAGCAAGCAATTCAGGAAAATAAATCTAATAAAAAATTGGTTAAACACGTATTTCAGCAATTGTAGAAATTCATACAATAAGGAGTTAAATGTTGGGGAGGGGAGAGGGGTCGAATGTTTTAGTTGATTTCGCCATATCTTTGCAGCAGGTTTAGGTATGAGCGCAAAATTCAGGAAAAGAAATTTACAAGAAAATGGTTATTCACGTAATTCAGCGATTTTTAAAAATTCCCGTCTTTCCGAAGTGGATTAAAGAAAGGATCGAACGTTTTAGATTAATGCAGTTTTATGTTGAAGTGTGAAATTCAGGAAAATAAATATAATTAAAAAAAATGGTTAGATACGTATTTCAGCGATTTTTGAAAATTCCTTCGGGAAGGGGGTTAAATGGTGAGAAGATTGGTCAGACATTTTAGGTGATTTCGCCATATCTCAACAGCAGTTTTTGGAGTGAGCGCAAAATTCAGGAAAATAAATCTACAAAAAAAAATTGTTAAACAGCGATTGTAGATTTTCATTTACAAAGGAGTTAAGTGTGTGCGTGGGGCGGGGGGGAGAGGGGGCGATCGTTTTAAGTTATTTTGCTATATATCAGCGGCAGTTTCAGATAGGAGCGCGAAATTCAAGAAAAAAAAATATTGAAAAATGCTTAAACACGTACTACAGAGATTTTTGAAAAATTCCCCGAAACGGGGTCAAAGGGTAACGGGGTTGGAAGTTGTAAGTGCTTGCATCATATCTCAGCAGCAGGTTTAGGTTGTAGCCAGCAATTTAGGAAAACAAATCTACTAAAATTGGGTTAAACACGTATTTCAGCGATTGTAGAATTTCATACACTAAGGGGTTAAATGGGGGGGGGGGGGAGAGAATTGGGTCGAATATTTTAGGTGATTTCGCAATATCTCAGCTGCTGTTTTAGGTTGGACCGCAAAATTCAGGAAATTAAATCTAATTCATAAAATGGTTAAAAATGTATTTTGCCAATTTTTGAAAATTCCCAACTAAAGAAGGTTAAATCGACAATGGAACGTTTAACATTTTAGATGTTTCCGCAATATCTCACTGGCAGTTTTAGGTAGAAGCGCGCAATTCAGGAAAAAAAATCTTTTAAAAAATCGTATTTATATTGTATTAAAAAATGGATAAACACGTACTTCAGCGAATTTTTAAATTTCCCTCAGGAAGGGGTAAAAAGGGGGTGGTCGAACGTTTTAGTGGATTTCGCCATACCTCAGCAGCACTTTTAGTTAGAAGCGTAAAATTCAAGAAAACAGATATACTAAACAATTGGTTAGACACGTATTTCAGCTATTTTTGAAAATTCCTTCTGGAAGGGAGTAAATGTTTGGGAGGGAGGAACGAACGTTTAAGGTGATTTTGCGTATCTCAGCGGCAGTTTTAGGTAGGAGCATGAAATTCAAGAAAAAATGTATTAAAAAATGGTTAAACAGGTTTTACAGCGATTTTTAATATTTCCCCGGAAAATGTGAGAAAGTTGGAGGGGGTTGAAAGTTTTACATGATTTCATCAAATCTCAGCAGCAGGTTTAGGTTTTAGCAACCAATTCAGAAAAACAAATACACTAAGGGATTAAATGGGGGGGGGGGAGGTCGAATGTTTCAGGTGATTTCGTCATATCTCTGCAGCAGTTTCAGGTTGAACCGCAAAATTTTGGAAAATAAATCTACTTAAAAAAATGTTTAAAAATGTATTTCACCGATTTTTGAAAATTCCCTCACCGCAGAGGTTTAAAGGGGGAATCGAACGATTTAGATGATTTCGTAATATCTCAGCAGCAGTTTTAGGTAGAAGCGCGAAACTCAGGAAAAGAAATTTAATAAAAAATGATTGAACACGTATTTCCGCGATTTTTTAAAATTCCCTCCCGAAGATCTAAAAAAGAGATGCTCGAACGTTTTAGGGGATTGCACCGTATCTCAGCTGCAGTTTTAGTTAGAAACGTGAAATTCAAGAAAATAAATGTAAAAAAAAAAAAGGTTAGACACTTATTTCAGCGTCTTTTGAAAATTTCCCCTCGAAGAGGGTTAAATTGGGAGGGGTGGTAACCGTTTTATTTGATTTTGCTATATCTCAGTGGCAATTTTAGGTAGAAGCACGAAATTCAAGCGAAAAATGTATTAAAAAATTGTTAAACACGTACTAACGAGATGTTTGAAAATTTTCCCGGAACGGGGTGAAAGGGAGAGGGTTGTCGAACGTTTTAAGAAATTTCATCATATTTCAGCAGCAGGTTTAGGTTCTAGCAAGCAATTCAGGAAAAAAAAATTACTTGAAAAAATGGTTAAACATGTATTTTACCGATTTTAGAAAATTCCCTCACCGGAGAGGGTTAAAGGGGGAATCGAACTATTTACATGATTTCGGAATATCTCAGCAGCAATTTTAGGTAGAAGCGCGAAATTCTAGAAAAAAAAAAACCTTTAAAAAAATGGTTAAACTCGTATTTCACAATTTCCCTACGCTCCGAAGTGGATTAAATGGGGAATCGAACATTTTAGAATTTAGAAAAAGAAATTTACTAGAAAATGGATAAACACGAATTCTCAGCGATTTTTTAAATTCCCTCCCGAAGGGGTAAAGAGGAGGTGGCCCAACGATTTAGAAGATTTTGCCATATCTCAGCAGCACTTCTAATTAGAAGCGTGAAATTGAAGAAAACTTACTATACTAAAAGAATGTTTTGACACGTATTTCAGTGATTTTTGAAAATTCCCCCGGGAATTGGATTAAATCTTTGGGGGGGAGGGGGCGAACGTTTAAAGTTATTTTGCCATATCTCAGCGGCAGTTTGAGGTAGGGGCACGAAATTCAGTTTAAAAAATGCATTAAAAAAATTTTAAACACGTATTAATGCGATTTTCTAAAATTTCCGCGCATAATGGGCGAAAGGGTGTCGAAAGTTTTAGGTGATTTCATCATATCTCAGCAGCCGGTATATGTTGTAGCAAGCAATTCGGGAAAACAAATATACTAAAAAATTAGTTAAAAACGTATTTCAGCGATTGTAGCACTTCACACACTAAGGGGTTATATAGAGGGGGAGGGGGGGTCGAATGTTTTAAGTGATTTCGACATATCACCGCAGCAGTTTTATGATGGAGCACATAATTGGAGAAAATAATTCTTTTTAAAAGAAATGGTTAAAAATATATTTCACCAATTTTTAAAAATTCCCACACCGGAGGGGGTTAAAGGGAGAATCGAACATTTTAGATGATCTCACTGGCAGTTTTAGGTAGGAGCGCGGAATTTAGGAAAACTCTCTACTAAAAATATGGTCATCTACTAAAAATACGGTGAAACAGGTATTTCAGCGATTTTTGAAGATCCCCCCCCCCCACACATGGGGTAAAAAAGGCGTGGTGGAACGTTTTAGGTGATTTCGTCATATCTCAGCAGCAGTTTTAGGTAGGAACGTGAAATTCATGAAAATAAATCTGGTAAAATAAAAAGGGTTAAACACACATTTCAGCGATTTTAGAAAATTCCACCTAGCAAGTTTCTAAATTGGGGGGGGGGGGGGGGTATCGAACATTTTAAGTGGTTTTATCTCAGTGGCAGTTTTAAGTAGAAGCGATAAAATCAGGGGGAAAAAATCTACTACAAAAATGATTTTTCTCTTGAAAAAATGATTGATCCCTTATTTTTAGCAATTTTATAAAATGTCCCCCTAAGTCAGTTAAATAAAGGGGGGGGGGTCGTACGATTTAAGTGATTTTTCTATATATCAACGGCAGTTTTAGGTAGGAGCGCGAAATTCAAGAAAACAAATATATCAAAAATTGGTTTGACGTGATTTTTCGAAATTCCAAGCCGAAGATTGTTAAAGGGGGCTAGTGGAAAGTTTTAGATAAATTCGAATTACCTTAGCAGCAGTTTTAGGTTGGAGCAAGAAATTCAGGGAAACAAATCCACTGAAAAAATGGTAAAACACATATATTCTGCAATTTGAGAAATTGACTCCTTAAGAGGGATAAATGAGGGCGAGGATCGAACGCTTTGAGTGATTTCCCCATATCTCAGCAGCTTCTTTGGTAGGAGTGCGAAATTCAGGAAAACAAGTCTACTAAAAGTAGGGTTAAATACGTATTTCAGAGATTTTGGATAATTTTCCCGGAACGGGGTTAAAGGGGGAGGGATCAAATATTTTAGGTGATTTCGCAATATCTCAGCCGCAGTTTTACGTACTAAGGAAAAAAAGTCTACTTAAAAAATGGTTAAACATGTATTTGACCGATTTTAGACACCTCCCCCCCCCACGTTCCCGCGGAGTGGTTTAAAGTGCAAATCGAACATTTTAGATTATTTCGCAATATCTCAGCAGCAATTTTAGGTAGGAGCGCGAAATTCAGGAAAACAAATCTACTAAAAATGTGGTTAAACACATATTTCAGCAATTTTTTAAATTCCCCCCTCCCTCGCGGAGAGGGTTAAATGGGAAATCGAACGTTTTATATAATTTTGCAATATCTCAGCAGCAGTTTTAGTAGAAGCACAAAATTCAGGAAAAGAAATCAGGGGGACGTCCTAAGATAAAACTCAGTGGCAGTTTTAGGTAGAAGCGAGAAATTCAGGAAAAGAAATCTACTAAAGAAATAATTAAACTCTTATTTTCAGTAAATTCAGAAAAACATCCCCTAAGTTTGTTAAAAAACGGGAGGTAGTACGATTTAAGTGATTTTGCTATATCTCAGCGGCAGTTTTATGTAATTCAAGAAAACAAATATATTAAAAATTGGTTAAACATGATTTTTCTAAATTCCCCGCCGAAGCGGGTTAAAGGAGGGCTAGTGGAAAGTTTTAAATAAATTCGAAATACCTTAGCAGCAGTTTTAGGTTGGAGCAAGAAATTCCGGGAAACAAATCCACTCAAAAAATAGTTAAACACATATAGTCTGCAATTTGAGAAATTGACTCCTTAAGGGGGATAAATGAGGGCGAGGATCGAACGTTTTGAGTGATGTCCCCATATCTCAGTAGCTTCTTCGATAGGAGTGCGAAATTCCGGAAACAAAGTCTACCAAAAGTATGATTAAACACGTATTTCAGAGATTTTTGAAAATTTCCCCGGAACGGTGTTAAAGGGGGAGGGGTCGATTTCCCAATATCTCAGCCGCAGTTTTACGTACTAAGGAAAATAAGTCTACTTAGAAAATGGTTAAACACTTATTTCACCGATTTTAGACCCCCCCCCCACTTCGCCCGGTGGGGTTTAAAGTGCAAATCGAACATTTTAGCAGCAGTTTTAGGTAGTAGCACGAAATTCAGGAAAACAAATCTAATAAAAATATGGTTAAACACCTATTTCAGCTTTTTTTAAAATCACCCCCGCCCCTATCTTCCGGAGAGGGTTAAATGAGAAATCGAACGTTTTATATAATTTTGCAATATCTCAGCAGCAGTTTTAGGTAGAAGCCCGTAATTCAGGAAAAGAAATCCACTAAAAAAATTGTTAAACACGTATTTCACTGACTTTTCAAAATTTCCCCTCCCCCGAAGGGGCTTAAAGGGAGGGGTGTTATGTTTTAGTTGATTTCGCCATAGCTCATTAGTAGATTTAGGAAGAAGCGCAAACTTCAGCAAAACAAATCTACTACAATGATTAAACATGTATTTTCAGCAATTTTAGAAATTTACCCCCTATGTCGTAAAATGTGGGTGGGTGGGGGGGGGGTCGAACGTTTTAAGTGATTTTGCTATACCACAGCGGCAGTTTTACGTAGGGGCGCGAAATTCCAGAAAACAAATATAATAAAAAATGCTTAACATTATTTTTCAAAATTCCCTGCGAAGTGATTTAAAGGGAGGCTAGTGGAACATTTTAGGTGATTTTGAAATACTTTAGAAGCAGTTTTAGGTTCGAGCAAGGAATTCCGGAAAGCAAATCCACTCAAAAAAAATGGTTAAACTCATATATTCTGCAATTTGAGAAATTCACTACTTAAGGGGTTTACATGAGGACGAGGATCGAACGTTTTGAGTGATTTCGCCATATCTCAGGAGCTTCTTTTGTAGGAGTGCGAAATTCGGGAAAACAAGTCTAATAAAAGTATGGTTAAACACGTATTTCAGCGATTTTAGAAATTCATACACTAAGGGGTTAAATGCGGTGTGGGGGGGGGGTCGAAAGTTTTGGGTGATTTCGCCATATCTCAGCAGCAGTTTTAGGTTAGCCCGCGAAATTCAGGAAAACAAATTTTCTAAAATAATCTTTAAACACTTATTTTAGCGTTTTTTGAGAATTTCCCTTAGAAGGGCGTTATAAAAGGGGTGGTGGCCGTCGGACGTTTTAAGTGATTTTGCTATCTCAGAGGCAGTTTTAGGTAGCAGCGCGAAATTCAGGAAAACAAATCTACTGGAAGAATGGTTAAACACGTTCAGCGATTCTTGAAAATTCCCACCCTAAGCAGTTTAAATGGAGGGCTGAATTTTTTAGGTAAATCGCCATAACTCAGCAGAATTTTTAGGTTAGTCCACGAAATTCAGGCAAAAAAATGTACTAAAATAAGTGGGTAAGTATGATCGAAGATCGCTCAAAGGGTTTCGTTTAATATTCCTTTATAAACACTTTATCCTTTCTTCCTTTAATAAATCCAAATAAATTTCATTTAGAAAAAGAAAAAAAAATCATGTTTTTATAAAGTAAAAATTTACTTTTTAATTATTATTATTTATGAGGAATAATTATGATTTTTCTCGTTTTTTCGAATATCTAAACCAGCCCGAGAGCGACCGACGCCCACTATTATATTCTGTCATAATAATACCTGTCATGCGGACTAAATGCGATATTTAAAAAAAAAATTCATTTAAAAATTAAACATGTTGTACACTTTTAAAATGTTAAAATATGCGAATATTTCCCTAATCGGGTTTTGATCATGATTCAATACGTTCCTCAAACTCTTATTTTTACTATTCTCTATTACTCATATTAATACTCGCTTTGTATTATTCTGAAACATTTGAAAAAACCGTTAAACTTCCGATATGACGTCAGATTTTCTTTTTAATTCTCTAATGACGTGATGTTAATTTGCTTTTTGTTCAAACACATACTCACACATACTCCTTGTATTATTCAAAAATCCTTCTGTTTTATTACCACTATGACGTCAATAAATTTTATTTCATATTAATATTTTTTTCAATGAGTAAAACATTTTATTTCATTTTCATTTTTCACGTGGAAATCGTCTGATAGAAAATTAGTTATTGTAGAAAAATTTCATCGTGGAATTTTAATTTTTTGCATCTGCTGTAAAGAAAAATGTTTAAATTTAATAGGAAAAGGCTGTTAGAATTTTGGTTTTTTATCTCTATTTATTAAAATAATACGAATTTTTCAAAATTTAATATTTTGAGCTTTTTATAGCTAGTATTCAGTTGTATACACACAGTTAACAGTTTTAAGTGACTTTGCTATATCTCAGTGGCAGTTTTATGTAGCAGCTAAATTCTCAACCCCATGGATGTTAAAGGGAGGGTCGATCGATTTGTGTGATTTCGCCGTTTCTCAGCGGCCGTTTTAGGTAGAAGCACGAAATTCAGGAAAACAAATTTACTAAAAATGATTAAACACGTATTTCATCGATTTTTGAAAATTCCCCGTGGAAAGGGGTTAAATGGGGTGGGGGGGGGTGGCAAACGTAAGTGATTTTGCTATATCTCAGTGGCAGTTTAAGGTAGCAGCGAAATTCCCACCCCAAGGATGTTAAAAGGAGGGTCGAATGATTCACATGATTTCGCCATATAGCATCAGCAGCAGTTTTAGGTAGGAGCACAAACACGTTTTAGTTGATTTCGACATATCTCAGGAGCAGTTTTAGGTAGGAGCGTGAATTTCAGGAAAACAAATCTGCTAAAAAATGGTTAGACACATATTCTGACGATTTTTGAAAACTCCATCTGGAAGGGGGGTTAAATTGAGGGTTTCGAATGTTTTAATTGATTTTGCTATATCTTAGCGACACTTTTAGGCAGTAGCGCGAAAATGAAGAAAACAAATATATTAAAAAAAAAAGCTTAAACACGTATTTCACTGATTTTTTTCAATTTCCTCATCGAAAGGTTTAACCCGGGAGAAGTAGCATGGGGTAGGACATACCCCGAGCGCATACGGATTTTACAATTATCACCACTACTTTTCGAAAAGTAATCTTTAGCGTATTTTTTCCTACAATTTGTAACAGTTGTCACTGACTAAATAAGTTGAGAATTATTGTTTGTATTTATTGGTGAAAAAGTAAAAACTATTCATACCCTAGATATGCGCAATTTCTCCCGGGTTAAAGGGGGAAGGGGATCCAACGTTTTAGGTTTTTTCGCCATATCTCAGCAGCAGTTTTCGGCAGAAGCGCCAAATTCAGGAAAACAAATCTACTAAAAAAATGATTAAACACGTATTTTCAGAGATTTTAGAAATCCACCCTCTAAGTCGGTGGGGTTTTCGAACGGTTTAAGTGATTTCGCCTTACCTCAGCAGCAGTGGTGATAGCAGCGCGAGACACGAAAATAAATCTACTAAAAGAATGGTTAAACACGTATTTTACTTGTAACTTGTCGTCCCGATAAAGTATGTGTGCGGGGGGGAGGGGTTCGAATGTTCTTTGCTATTTCGCTATAACTCAGCAGCAGTTTTAGGTTAATAAATCAACAGGAAAATAAATCAACTAATATAATGGTTAAACACATTTTTCAGGGATTTTGGAAATTCCAACCCGAAGGAGGTTAAAGGGGGGTAGAATGTTTGAAGTGATTACGCCATATCTCTGCAGCAGTTTTAGGTATGAGTGCGAAATTCAGGAAAAGAAATTTACTAGAAAAGGGTTATTCACGTATTTCAGCAAATTCTGAAAATTCCCGTCTTTCTGAAGTGGGTTACAGAAGGAATCGAACGTTTTAGATTAATCCGAACATGAAATTCAGGAAAACAAATGCATTAAAAAAAATGGTTAGACACATATTTCAGCGATTTTTGAAAATTCCTCCAGGAAGAGGGTTAAATAGGGGTGGGATCGAACGTTTTAGGTGATTTTGCGATAACTCAGTGGCAGTTTTATTTAGGACCTTGAATTTCAAGAATACAAATCTATTAAAAGAAAGGTTAAACACGTATTACAGCGATTTTCGAAAAATTCCCTGGGACGGGGTTTAATTGTATGGGGGGGGGGGGTCGAACGTTTGAAATGATTTCACCATATTTCAGCAGCGTGTTTAGTTTGTAGCAAGCATTTCAGGAAAAGAAATCTACTAAAAAAATGGTTAAACACGTATTTCTGCGACTGTAGAAATTCATAGACTAAGGGGTTAAATGTGGGGGGTAGGGGGCTCGAATATTTTATGTGATTTCGCCATATCTCAGCAGCAGTTTTATGTTGGACCGCAAAATTTAGGAAATAAAATCTACTTAAAAATTGGTTAACCATGTATTTCACAAAATTTTGAAAATTGCTCCCCCGTTGAGAGGTTAAAGGAGAAATCGGAAGTTTTGGGTGATTTCGCAATATCTCAGCAGCATTTTTAGGTAAGACCGTGTAATTCAGGAAGAGAAATATAATAGAAAAAATGGTTAGACACGTATTTCAGCGATTTTTGAAAATTCCTCTGGTAAAGGGGTTAAATATGGGGGGGGGGGAGATGAACATTTTAGATGATTTTGTAATATCTCAGCAGCAGCTTTACGTAATAGCATGAAATTCAGGAAAATAAATCTATTTAAAAAAGGGTTAAATATTTCACCGATTTTTTTTAATTCCACTACCGCCGGGGGTTATAGATGAAATCGAGCGTTTTAGCTGATTCCGCAAAATCTCAGCCGCAGTTTTAAGTCGGAGCGCGAAATTCAGGAAAAGGTATCTACTAAAAAAATGGTTAATCACGTATTTCACTAACTTTTCAAAATCCCACACCGATGGGAGGGGGGGGGGTGAACGATTTATGTAATTTCGCCATATCTCAGCAGCAGTTTTAGGTAGAAGAGCAAAATTTAGGAAAACAAATACAAAAAAATTGATTCAACTCGTGTTTTTAGAAATTTTAGAAATTCACCGCCTATGTCGGTTAAATGGGTGGGCGGTCGAACGTTTTAATTGATTTTGCCATATCTCAGCAGCAATTTCGTTAGGAGCGCGGAATGCTGGAAAACAAATCTACTAAAAAAATTTTTACACATTTATTACAGCGATTTTTGAAATTCATACAGAAAGGGTTAAGGAGGAGGGGGGCGTCCAAGGTTTTTGGTGATTTCACCATATCTCAGCAGCAGTTTTGGTAGAAGCGCGAAATTCGGGAAAATAAATCAACCAATACATTCAACTAAAAAAGGAAAATAAATTTACTAAAAAATGGTTAAATACATATTTCAGCGATTTTTGAAAAATCCCCATGGAAGGAAGTTAACTGGGGGGGAGGAAGGGTCCGTCGAACGCCTTAAGTGATTTTGCGATATATCAGCAGCAGTTTTAGGCAGGAGCGCAAAATTAAAAAAAACCAATCTATTAAAAAAATGTTTAAACACGTATTAAAGCGATTTTTGCGAAATTTACAGCGAAAATGTCCCTGAAACAGGGTTAAAGGGGGAGGGTGTCGATCGTTTTAGGTGATTTCCCCATATCTCAACAGCAGTTTTAGGTTCTAGCCAGCAATCCAGGAAAACAAATCAACTAAAATATTACTTAAACACGTAGTTCAGCGATTGTAGAATTTCATACACTAAGGGGGTTAAACAGGAGGGGGGGGGGGTGGTAAAATGTTTTACATGATTTCGCGTAAAAAAAAAATACAAAAAAAATGGATAAATAGAGGTTGGAACTTTTGAAGTGATTTCGATATATCTCAGCAGCAGTTTTACGTACTAGCGTGAAATTTTAGAAAATGAATTTACTTAAAAAGGGATAAACATGTATTTCAGCGAGTTTTGAAACTTTCCCCTAGAAGGGGGTTAAATGAGAGGGGGGTCGGTTAAATCGAGGTTGGTTTTAGATAATTTCGCAAGATCTCAGCAGCAGTTTTTACGTAGAAGCGCGAAATTCAGGAAAAGAAATCTACGAAAAGAATGGTTAAATACGTATTTCACTGACTTTTCAAAATTCCCCCACCCCCACCCCCCGAAGGGTGTTAAAGGGGGAGGGATCAAACGTGATTTCGCCATATCTCAGCAACAGTTTTAGGTAGAAGCGCAAAATTCAAGAAAACAAATCTTTTAAAATATGGTTAAATACGTATTTTCAGCAATTTTAGAAATTCACCCACTAAGTGGGTTAAATAGGGGCAGTTGAACGTTTTAAGTGATTTCACCATATCTCAGCAGCAGTTTTGGTAGGAGCACGAAATTCGGGTAAATAAATCTACTAAAAAAATTGTTAAACAGGTATTTCAGCGAATCTTGAAAATTGACCTCCGAAGGGAGTTAAAGGGTCGAACGTTTTAAGTGATTTCGAAATATCTTAGCAGCAGTTTTAGGTTGGAGCAAGAAATTCAAGAAAACAAATCCACTAAAAAAATAGTTAAAATCGCATTATCTGCAGTTTGAGAAATTCACTCCCTAAGGGAGTTAAATGGGGACGTATATTGAACGTTTTACGTGATTTCTCCATATTTCAGCAGCAGCTTTGGTAGGGGCGCGAAATTCTACTAAAAGAACGGTTTGTAAATACGGTTTTAAAATACGGTTTTGAAATGCGTAATTCAAAGATTATTAAAAATTGCATCCGGAAGGGAGTTAAAGGGGTTGTTCGAAAGTTTTAGGGGATTTCTTTATATCTCAGCAGCAGTTTTGCGTATCTGCGTGAAATACAGAAAAACAAATCTACTAAAACAAGAACGAAAATTCATGCCTCAAGCATAGATTATGAAGCACATTCCAACACAGCCTGAAAACTGTAAGGAAACCTTTAACATGTATTTCAGCCACCCTTGAAAATTGACCCCAGAAAGGAATTAAAGGGGGGTGGTCGAACGTTTTAAGTAATTTCATATCTCAGCAGCAGTTTCAGATATGAGTTCGAAATTCAGCAAAACAAATCTACTAAAAAATGGTTAAACACTTAATTCAGTGATTGTAGAAATTCATACACAAAGTGGTTAAGTGTGTGTGGGGGGGGGGGAGGGGATGTCGAATGTTTTTGGTTATTTCGTCATGTCTCAGCAGCAGTTTTAGGTTAGATCGTGAAATTTAAGAATATAAAGCAACTAATACAATGGTTAAACACATATTTCGACGATTTTTGAAAATTCCAACCCGAAGCAGGTTAAAGGGAGGGTCGAATGTTTGAAAGGATTTCACCATTTTTCATCAGCAATTTTAGGTAGAAGCGCGAAATTCATGAAAAGAAATTTACGGAAAAATGGTTAAATACGTATTTCAGCGATTTTTTAAAATTCCCTTCCGAAGAGATAAAAAGGGGGTGGTCCATTGTTTTAGTGGATTTCGCAATATCTGAGCAGCAGTTTTAGTTAGAAGCGTAAAATTCAAGAAAACAAATATACTAAAAAAATGGTTAGACACGAATTTCAGCGATTTTTGAAAATTCCTTCGGGAATTGGATTAAATATTTAGGGGGAGGGGGGAGGGAACGAATGTTTTAGGGAGGATTAATTAAGGGGGGGTGTTGAACGTTTTAAGTGATTTTGCTATATCTCAGCGGCAGTTTTAGGTAAGAGCGTGAAATTCAGGAAAAGAAATTTACTAGAAAATGGTTATTCAGGTATTTCAGCGATTTCTGAAAATTCTTCCGGGAAAGGTGTTAAATGGTGGTGGTGGAGGTGGGTGTGGGGCGGGGGGTGAACGTTTTAAGTGATTTTGCTATATCTCAGCGGCAGTTTTAATAAAAAAAAATCTATTAAAAAATGGTTGAACACATACTACAGCGATTTTTGAAAATTTCCTCGGAATGGTCTGAAAAGGGGAGGGTGTCGAAAGTTTTAGGTGATTTCATCTTACCTCAGCAACAGTTTTAGGTAGGAGCCCGAAATTCAAGAATAGAAATTTACTAGAAAATGATTATTCACGTATTTCAGTGATTTTTTTAATCGAACGTTTTATATGAATTCGCAATATCTCAACAGCAGTTTTAGGTATTAGCACACAATTCAGGAAAAGGAATTTACTAAAAAATGGTTAATCACGTATTTCAGCGATTTCTTGAATTTCCCCCAGAAGGGGGTAAAAAGAGAGTTCGAACTTTCTAGGGTATTTCGCCATATCTCAGTAGCAGTTTTAGGTCTAATCGTTAAATTCAAGAAAACAGATAAACTAAAAAAAAATGTTAGACACGTATTTCAGTGATTTATGAAAATTTCCCGTGGGAGGGGTGTTGAAAGTTTTAAATGATTTCGCAATAACTCATCAGCAGTTTTATGTAGAAACGCAAATTTAGGGGGAAAATTCTACGAAAAAAATGGTTAAACACATATTTCAGCGATTTTTGAAAATTCAAAACTGAAAGAGGTTAAATCGAGGATGAACGTTTAACGTTTTAGATGATTTCGCAATATCTCAGAAGCAGTTTTAGGTAGAAGCGCGAAATTATGGAAAACAATATGGAAAAAATGGTTAAGCACGTATTAATTTCCCCGGAAAAGGGTGGCAAGGGGGGGGGTCGAAATTTTAGGTGATTTTATCGTATATCAGCGGAATTGTAGCAAGGTATTCAGCAAAACAAATGGTTAAACACTTATTTCAGTGATTGTAGAAATTCACACAAGGGACTAAATGGAGGTGGGGGTCGATTTTTTCAGGTGATTTCGACATATCTCAGCAGCAGTTTTAGGTTGGACTGCAAAATTCAGGAAAACAAATCTACTTCGAAAAATGGTTAAAAATGTATTTCAACGATTTTTGACAGTTTCCCCACCGGAGAGGGTTAAAGGAGGAACCGAAAGTTTCAGATGATTGCGCTTTATCTCAGCAGCAGTTTTAGGCAGAAGCAGGAAATTCAGGAAAGATATTTAAAAAAGACGGTGAAACACATATTTCAGTGAATTTTGAAAATGAGGTTAAATCGAGAATGATACGTTTAACGCTTTAGATGATTTCGCAACATCTCATTAGCAGTTTTAGGGAGAAGCGCGAAATTCAGGTAAAGAAATCTTTTAAAAAAATGTTTGAACGCATATTTCACAGACTTTTCAAAATTTTCCGCCCCTCCGAAGGGAATTACAGGGAGAATCGAACGCTTTAGATGAATTCGAAGTATCTCAGCAGCATTTTTAGGTAGAAGCATAAAATTCAGGAAAAGAAATACACAAAAAAATGGTTAGACACGCATTTCTGCGATTTTAGAAAATTCTATCGGATGGGAATTAAATGGTGTGGGGCGGGGGGGGGGGGAGGGTTGAGCGTTTTAATTTACTTTGCTATATCTCAGCGGCAGTTTTAGGTAGGAGAGCGAAATTAAAGAAAAAAAATGTATTAAAAAACTGTTAAAACGTACTACACAGATATTTTTAAAATTCCCCTTCCCTTCGAAGGGGATAAAAATTGGAATCGAAAGTTTTAGATGAATTCGAAGTATCTCAGCAGCAGTTTTAGGTAGAAGAGCGAAATTCAGGTAAATATACAAAAAAAGGGTTAGACACGTATTTTAGCGGTTTTTGAAAATTTCTCCGGGAAGGGGGTTTAATGGTGGGGGGGATGGGATGAACGTTTTAAGTGAATTTGCTATATCTCAGCAGCAGTTTTAGGTAGAAGCGCGAAATTCAAGAGAAAAAATGTATTAAAAACTGGTTAAACACGTATTTCATAGAGTTTTCGAAACTTCCCTCCCCTACGAAAAGGATTAAATGGGAATCGAACATTTTCGATGAATTTGCAATATCTCTGCAGAAATTTTAAGTAGAAGCGCAAAATTCAGGAAAACAAATCTAAAAAAAAATTGGTTAATCATCTATTTCAGCGATTATAGAAATTCCCTCAAGGGGTTAAATGGGGGGTGGGGGGTCGAATGTTTTAGGTGATTTCGCATATCTCCGGAGCAGTTTTAGATAGGACCGCAAAATTGAGGAAAATAAATCTACTTAAAAAATGGTTAAAAATGTATTTAACTGATTTTAGGTAGCTTTCAATACAAAAAAGTATAAAGCTACCTATTGCAGCCGTTCGCAGGAAAGCAGTTCCGGAAAATTTCGATGTATTTTCACCGATCATGACCCCCAGACACCAAAACCACCCTCCGTTCAAATGTTGATTTATACATATAGATATATCCATATATATATCTGACCTATGTCATACGATAACGCCCGTATTTATGAATCGATTTTGATGAAACTAATTGTGTGTATTAAGGTCACTAATGTCTCGACCGAGTTCGTTGGCCAGCTTGGTCCGCCATCTTGTTTCAAGATGGCGGCCATTTAAAGATTTAAATTAACTTAAAATCTAAAATAAATATACAAAAAAATTAAAAATTCAAATTTATTTTTTAATTACGTGTTAGGCCTTGGTACAAGGATTCCAGAGCATTTTTTGGTTTACCTCTATCTTAAAAAATGGCTGAGATAGAGCAGTTTGAAATTCTAGTGTGGCTGACATTTTGAAACAAAACAGCACATTAACGTGATTACTTGCAAATTACTTTCTTTCATTGTTGTAATAATTTTCCCAATCATACGCATAAAACTATAAATTCATATCCGTTAGCGCCAAAATTGGCGACATTGGCGACAAAATTGGCGACAAAACTGGCAAAGTTTGTGACATTTGGCGAAACATCGCCAAATTTGGCGACCAAAATAAGTCTTTATAAATGAAGCCAATTTGGCTATTGCTAAATAATTTGGCGAAATTCTTATTCAAATTCAGTATTAACGTATCTTTTGTAAACGTTTCTTTGCATTTTAACTTGCTGTTTTCGTGTAACATTAGCTAAAATTTTAAAACGAAGATATAGGAAAGCTACCTTTTCCTCCCGGTACAGGCCGGAAGGACTTTTTGAAATTTATTTCTCCGGAAAGGGTTATAGAGGGAATCGAACGTTTTAGATGATTGTGCAATTTCTCAGCAGCAGTTTTAGGTAGAAGCACGAAATTCAGGAAAATAAATCTAAAAAAACGGTTAAACACGTATTTAAACGAATTTTGAAAATTCCCAACTGAAGGAGGTTAAATCAACAGTGGAACGTTTAACGTTTTAGATGATTTCGCAATATCTCATTGGCATTTTTAGGTAGAAGCGAGAAATTCGACAAAAGAAGTCTTTAAAAAAAATGTTTAAAGACGTATTTCACAGATTTTTCAAAATTTTCTTCCCCACCGAATGCGATTAAATGGGGAATCGAACGTTTTAGATGAATTCGAAATATCTCAGCAGCATTTTTATGTAGAAGCGTGAAATTCAAGGAAAAAAATATACAAAAAAAAATGTTTAGACACGTATATCAGCGATTTTTTGAAAATTCCCCAGGGTAGGTTGTAAAATGAAGGGGGTTGAAGGTTTTAAGTTACTTTGTTATATCTCAGCGGCAGTTTTAGGTAGGAGCGCGAAATTCAAGAAAAAAAATGTATTAAAAAACTTTTAACACGCGCTACAGAGATTTTTTAAAATTCCCCTTCCCTTCCGAAGGGGATGAAAAGGGGAATCGAAAGTTTTAGATGAATTCGAAATATCTCAGCAGCAGTTTTAGGTAGAAGCGCGAAATTCAGGAAAAGAAATATAGTTTAAAAAATGATTTGACACGAATTTCAGCGAATAATATATAAAATATGTGTTAATATATTACACCGATTTTTGAAAATTTTTCCGGAACGGGTTGAAAAGGGGAACGGGTCGAACATTTTAGGAGATTTCATTATATATCAGCAGCAGATTTAGGTTGTAGCAAGCAATTCAGGAAAATAAATCTAATAAAAAATTGGTTAAACACGTATTTCAGCAATTGTAGAAATTCATACAATAAGGAGTTAAATGTTGGGGAGGGGAGAGGGGTCGAATGTTTTAGTTGATTTCGCCATATCTTTGCAGCAGGTTAGCGCAAAATTCAGGAAAAGAAATTTACAAGAAAATGGTTATTCACGTAATTCAGCGATTTTTAAAAATTCCCGTCTTTCCGAAGTGGATTAAAGAAAGGATTGAACGTTTTAGATTAATGCAGTTTTATGTTGAAGCGCGAAAATCAGGAAAGTAAATATAATAAAAAAAATGGTTAGACACGTATTTCAGCGATTTTTGAAAATTCCTTCGGGAAGGGGGTTAAATGGTGAGAAGATTGGTCAGACATTTTAGGTGATTTCGCCATATCTCAACAGCAGTTTTTGGAATGAGCGCAAAATTCAAGAAAATAAATCTACAAAAAAAATGGTTAAACAGCTATTGTAGATTTTCATTTACAAAGGGGTTATTTTGCTATATATCAGCGGCAGTTTCAGATAGGAGCGCGAAATTCAAGAAAAAAAAATATTGAAAAATGCTTAAACACGTACTACAGGGATTTTTGAAAAATTCCCCGAAACGGGGTCAAAGGGTAACGGGGTTGGAAGTTGTAGGTGCTTGCATCATATCTCAGCAGCAGGTTTAGGTTGTAGCCAGCAATTTAGGAAAACAAATCTACTAAAATTGGGTTAAACACGTATTTTAGCGATTGTAGAATTTCATACACTAAGGGGTTAAATGGGGGGGGGGGAATTGGGTCGAATATTTTAGGTGATTTCGCAATATCTCAGCTGCAGTTTTAGGTTGAACCGCAAAATTCAGGAAATGAAATCTAATTCATAAAATGGTTAAAAATGTATTTTACCAATTTTTGAAAATTCCCAACTAAAGGAGGTTAAATCGATAGTGGAACGTTTAACATTTTAGATGTTTCCGCAATATCTCACTGGCAGTTTTGGGTAGAAGCGCGAAATTCAGGAAAAAAAATCTGTTAAAAAATCGTATTTATATTGTATTAAAAAATGGTTAAACACGTACTTCAGCGATTTTTTAAATATCCCTCAGGAAGGGGCAAAAAGGGGGTGGTCGAACGTTTTAGTGCATTTCGCCATACCTCAGCAGCACTTTTAGTTAGAAGCGTGAAATTCAAGAAAACAAATATACTAAATAATTGGTTAGACACGTATTTCAGCTATTTTTGAAAATTCCTTCTGGAAGGGTGTAAATGTTTGGGAGGGAGGAACGAACGTTTAAGGTGATTTTGCGTATCTCAGCGGCAGTTTTAGGTAGGAGCATGAAATTCAAGAAAAAATGTATTAAAAAATGGTTAAACAGGTTTTACAGCGATTTTTAATATTTCCCCGGAAAATGTGAGAAAGTTGGAGGGGGTTGAAAGTTTTACGAGATTTCATCAAATCTCAGCAGCAGGTTTAGGTTTTAGCAAGCAATTCAGAAAAACAAATACACTAAGGGATTAAATGGGGGGGGAGGTCGAATGTTTCATGTGATTTCGTCATATCTCTGTAGCAGTTTTAGGTTGGACCGGAAAATTTAGGAAAATAAATCTACTTAAAAAGTTGTTCATATATTTCAGCGATTTTTGAAGATCCCCCCCCCCCCCACATGGGGTAAAAAAGGCGTGGTGGAATGTTTTAGGTGATTTCGTCATATCTCAGCAGCAGTTTTAGGTAGGAACGTGAAATTCATGAAAATAAATCTAGTAAAATAAAAATGGTTAAACACACATTTCAGCGATTTTTGAAAATTCCACCTAGCACGTTTCTAAATTGGGTGGGGGGGGGGGAGGTATCGAACATTTTAAGTGGTGTTATCTCAGTGGCAGTTTTAAGTAGAAGCGAGAAAATCAGGAAAAAAAATCTACTACAAAAATGATTTTTCTCTTGAAAAAATGATTGATCTCTTATTTTTAGCAATTTTATAAAATGTCCCCCTAAGTCAGTTAAATAAAGGGGGGGGGGGGTCGTACGATTTAAGTGATTTTGCTATATATCAACGGCAGTTTTAGGTAGGAGCGTGAAATTCAGGAAAAGAAATTTACTAGAAAATGGTTATTCAGGTATATCAGGTTATTCAAGAAAACAAATATATTAAAAATTGGTTAAACATGATTTTTCCAAATTCCAAGCCGAAGATTGTTAAAGGGGGCTAGTGGAAAGTTTTAGATAAATTCGAATTACCTTAGCAGCAGTTTTAGGTTGGGGCAAGAAATTCAGGGAAACAAATCCACTGAAAAAATGGTTAAACACATATATTCTGCAATTTGAGAAATTGACTCCTTAAGGGGGATAAATGAGGGCGAGGATCGAACGTTTTGAGTGATTTCCCCATATCTCAGCAGCTTCTTTGGTAGGAGTGCGAAATTCAGGAAAACAAGTCTACTAAAAGTAGGGTTAAATACGTATTTCAGAGATTTTGGATAATTTTCCCGGAACGGGGTTAAAGGGGGTGGGATCTAACATTTTAGGTGATTTCGCAATATCTCAGCCGCAGTTTTACGTACTAAGGAAAATAAGTCTACTTAAAAAATGGTTAAACATGTCTTTGACCGATTTTAGACACCCCCCCCCCGCCCCGTTCCCCCGGAGTGGTTTAAAGTGGAAATCGAACATTTTAGATTACTTCGCAATATGTCAGAAGCAGTTTTAGGTAGGAGCGCGAAATTCAGGAAAACAAATCTACTAAAAATGTAGTTAAACACATATTTCAGCAATTTTTGAAATTCCCCCCTCCCTCGCGGAGAGGGTTAAATGGGAAATCGAACGTTTTATATAATTTTGCAAAATCTCAGCAGCAGTTTTAGGTAGAAGCACAAAATTCAGGAAAATAAATCCACTTAAAAAATAGTTAAACACGTATTTCACTGACCTTTCAAAATCCCCCCCCCCCCGAAGTGGATTAAAGAGGGGGGTCTTGTGTTTTAGTTGATGTCGCCATATCTCATTAGTAGATTTAGGTAAAAGCGCAAACTTCAACAAAACAAATCTACTAAAATGATTAAGCATGTATTTCCAGCATTTTTCGAAATTTACCCCCTTTGTAGTTAAATGTGGGTGGGTGTGTGTGTGTGTGGGGGGGGGGTCGAACGTTTTAAGGGATTTCGACATATCACACCAGCAGCTTTAGGTAGGAGCGTGAAATTCAGGAAAACATATCTGGTAAAAAAATGGTTAGAAACACATTTCAGCGATTTTTTAAACTTCCCCCTTGAAGGGGGTTAAATTCGGGGATCCAATGTTTTAAGTGACTTTGTTATATCACAGCGGCAGTTTTAGGTAGGAGCGCAAATTTCAAGAAGAAAACAAATATAATAAAAAATAGTTAAACAATTATTAGTTATTTTTCAAAATTCCTTGTGGAAGAGGGTTAAAGGGGGGGGCTAGTGGGACGTTTTAGGTGAATTTCGAAATACTTTAGCAGCAGTTTTAGGTTGGAGCAAGGAATTCAGGGAAGCAAATCCACTCAAAAAATGGTTAAACACATATACTCTGCAATTTGAGAAATTCACTCTTTAAGGGCGAGAAACGAAAATTTTAAGTGCTTTCGCATATCTCAGGAACTTCTTTTGTAGCAGTGCGAAATTCGGGAAAACAAGTCTACTAAAAGTATGGTTAAACAAGTATTTCAGCGATTTTAGAAATTCATACACTAAGGGGTTAAATGCGGTGTTGGGGGGGGGGGGAGGGGGTCGAAAGTTTTTGGTGATTTCACCATACCTCAGCTACAGTTTTAGGTTAGCCCGCGAAATTCAGGAATACAAATCTACTAAAATAATGGTTAAACACATGTTTCAACGTTTTTTGAGAATTCCTCCGGCAAGGGGATTGTTAAATGGGGAGGGGTGGGGGGGGTAGAACGTTTTAAGTGATTTTGCTATATCTCATCTGCAGTTATAGGCAGGAGCGCGGAATTCAAGAAAAAAAAATATTGAAAAATCGTTAAACACGTAATGCAGCGATTTTTCAAAATTTCCCCGAAACGGGGTCAAAGAGGGACGGCGTCGAAAGTTTTAGGTGCTTGCATCATATCTAAGCAGCAGGTTAGGTTATAGCAAGTAATTTAGGAAAACAAATCTTCTAAAAATTGGTTAAACACGTGTTTCAGCGATTGTAGAAATTCATACACTAAGGGGTTAAATGGGGAAGGGGGGGGGGGTCGATTGTTTTAGGTGATTTCGCAATATCTCAGTAGCAGTTCTAGGATGGACCACAAAATTCAGGAAAATTAATCTACTTAAAAAATTGGTTAAAAATGTATTTCACCGATTTTTGAAAATTCCCCCACTGGAGGGGGTTAAAGGGGGAATAGGAAGATGTTTGAACACATCTTTCACACGACTTTTCGAAATTTTCCGCCCCTTCGAAGGGGATTAAAGGGGGGATCGAATGTTTTAGATGTATTCGAAATATCTCAGCAGCATTTTTATGTAGAAGCGTGAAATTCAGAAAAAGAAATATGAAAAAAAAATGGTTATACACGTATTTATACGATTTTTGAAAATTCTATTGGATGGGAGTTAAAAGGTGGTGGTTGTGGTGATGGTGGGGGGGGGGGGGGGGGTTGAACGTTTTAAGTTACTTTGCTATATCTCAGCAGCAGTTTTAGGTGGAAGCAATAAGTTCAATAGAAAAAATGTATTAAAAACTGGTTAAACACGTATTTCACAGAGTTTTCGAAACTTCCCTTCTCTACGAAGAGGATTAAATGGCGAATCAAACATTTTAGATGGATTTGAAATATCTCTGGAGAATATTTAAGTAGAAGCTCGAAATTAAGGAAATCTATTTACAAAAAAAAATTGGTTAAACAACTATTTCAGCGATTGTAGATTCCCACAAGGGGTCAAATCGGGGTGGGAGGTCGAATGTTTCAGGTGATTCCAGGGACCGATTTACAATTTTGGGGGCCCTGGGCACAGACGCGTATGGGGGCCCCCTATTTAAAAAAATATAATATCGAAAGCAGTACTTATTAAGATAACCACTATTTACTTTAATAATTTCTTTACAATATCAATTAAAAAAATGAAATTTGATAATCATTAATTTACTTTTAAGTAATAATTATTTGATAATTATGAATTTTTAATTGAATTTTATGATAAACTGTGTGGTGGTGATTGCATTTCTCTATGCAAGTCCATATATCTGGAATGATAAAGTATGGAACAACTAATAATAAATTTACCGCAATAAAAGCTATTAATTATTTAAAATATTAGCATATCTTATTAATCAAATACAGGCTTTGACTGAAAAAAAAAACCCTAAATTTATACAAGTAACTAGCAGAACCACATGTCTTTCTTTGTCCATGTTTACCATAAGGGCCTTACAGGTAAAATAAAAAATAAAAATAATATGGCTATCCCAAAAACGGAGTTCTTGAAAAAATGAAGTTAATTTGACAAATCATAGACAATCCTTACCAAACAGATTTTTCCATTTTAATTTTGTTTTTTGACAGTTAAAACTGTTTTGCCAATAATTGAAAAATCTTCAGTAGCATTTGGGGCCCCTGAAAATCGGGGGCCCTGGGCCCGTGCCCCGAATGCCCTGCCGTAAATCAGGCACTGGGTGATTCCGCATATCTCCGGAGCAGTTTTAAGTTGGACCGCAAAAATCAGGAAAATGAATCTGCTTCAAAAAATAGTATAAATTCTATTTAACCAATTTTTGAAAATTCCCAACTGAAAGAGGTTAAATCGAGAGTGGAACGTTTAACATTTTAGATGATTTCGCAATATATCACTGGCAGTTTTAGGTCGTAGCGCAAATTCAGGAAAATTAAAAAAAAAAAAATCATACTTATATTGTATTAAAATTGTATTAATATTGTATTAAAAAATGGTTAAACACGTACTGCAGCGATTTTTTAAATTTCCCTCAGGAAGGAGTAAAAAGGGGGGTGTTCGAACGTTTTAGTGGATTTCGCCATACCTCAGCAGCACTTTTAGTTAGACGCGTGAAATTCAAGAAAACAAATATACTAAAAAATTGGTTAGACACGTATTTCAGCGATTTTTGAAAATTCCTCCTGGAAGGGTGTTAAATGTTTGGGGGGGGGGGGGGAGGAACGAACGTTTAAGGTGACTTTGCTATATCTCAGTGGCAGTTATAAGTAGGAGCACGAAATTCAAGAAAAAAAAATGTATTAAAAAATGGTTAAACAGTGATACAGCGATTCTTAAAATTTCCCCGGAAAATGGGTGAAAGGGGTAGGGGGTTGAAAGTTTTTCGTGATTTCATCAAATCTCAACAGCAGGTTTAGGTTTTAGCA
Source organism: Maratus michaelseni (assembly GCA_963931845.1). Classification (NCBI taxonomy): domain Eukaryota; kingdom Metazoa; phylum Arthropoda; class Arachnida; order Araneae; family Salticidae; genus Maratus; species Maratus michaelseni. The sequence continues at coordinate 23,089 of CAWVPG010000154.1, read as the reverse complement.
AGCAATTCAGGAAAACAAATACACTAAGGGATTAAATGTAAGGGGGGGGGGTACAAATGTTTTAAGTGATTTAGTCATATCTCTGCAGCAGTTTCAGGTTGAACCGCAAAATTTTGGAAAATAAATCTACTTAAAAAAATGTTTAAAAATGCATTTCACTGATTTTTGAAAATTGCCTCACCGGAGAGGGTTAAAGGGGGAACCGAACGATTTAGATGATTTCGTAATATCTCAGCAGCAGTTTTAGGTAGAAGCGCGAAACTCAGGAAAAGAAATTTAATAAAAAATGGTTGAACACGTATTTCCGCGATTTTTTCAAATTCCCTCCCGAAGAGATAAAAAGGAGGTGCTCGAACGTTTTAGGGGATTTCGCCGTATCTCAGCAGCAGTTTTAGTTAGAAGCGTGAAATTCGAGAAAATAAATTTACTAAAAAAATGGTTAGACTCGTATTTCAGCGATTTTTGACGATTTTCCCGCGAAGAGGGTTAAATTGGGAGGGGGGATAACCGTTTTAATTGATTTTGGTATATCTCAGCGGCAGTTTTAGGTAGGAGCGCGAAATTCAAGCAAAAAATGTATTAAAAAATTGTTAAACACGTACTAACGATATGTTTGAAAATTTCCACGGAAAGATGTGAAAGGGAGAGGGTTGTCGAACGTTTTAGGAAATTTCATCATATTTCAGAAGCAGGTTTAGGTTGTAGCAAGCAATTCAGGAAAATAAATCTATTTGAAAAAATGGTTAAACATGTATTTCACCGATATTTGAACATTCCCAACGGGACGAGGTTAAATCGAGGGTGCAACGTTTAACGTTTTAGACTATTTCTCAATACATCAGCAGCAGTTTTATGTAGAACAGCGAAATTCTGGAAAAAAAATCTTTAAAAAAAAGGGTTAACCCTTTCCGGCGCGGAGTAAGTCTATTTGTAAAATGATGAAATAATGGACTGACACCAGAATTTGTAAAAGAATTCATTAGACAATATAAACTTGCTTATCTTCCTGTACTTTATTAAAGGAAAATTTTAATTAAATATTCTTGGTGCCGTTTGTCAGTTTTGGAATTAAAATTAGGTGTTCTTTTTTGTGACCACCGCCCGCTAAAGGGTTAAACGCGTATTTCACAATTTTCCTACCCTCCGAAGTGGATTAAATGTGGAATCGAACATTTTAGATGAATTCGTAGTTTCTCAGAAGCAGTTTTAAGTAGAAGCTCGAAATTCAGAAACAGAAATTGACTAGAAAATGGTTAAACACGTATTCTCAGCGATTTTTTTAAATTCCCTCCCGAAGGGGTAAATAGCAGGTGGTAAAACGTTTTAGGGAATATTTTGCCATACCTCAGCAGCACTTTTAGTTAGAAGCGCGAAATTCAGGAAAATAAATATACTAAAAAAATGGTTAGACACGTATTTCAACGATTTTTGAATATTCCTCGGGGAAGGGGGTTAAATGGTGGGTGGGGGGGGGGTGAACGTTTTAAGTGATTTTTCTTTATCTCAGCGGCAGTTTTAGGTAAGAGCATGGAATTCAAGAAAAAAAAAGTATTAAATAATGGTTAAACAAGTGCTACAGCGATGTTTGAAAATTTCCCTGAAAGGGGGAAGGGGTCGAAACTTTTATGTGATTTCATCATATCTCAGTAGCAGGTTTAGGTTGTAGCAAGCAAGTCAGGAAAATAAATATACTAAAAAATTAGTTAAACACGTATTTCAGCGATTGTAGAAATTCATACACTAAGGGGTTAAATGGGGTTAGGGGGGGGGGGGGTCGGACGTTTCAGGTGACTTCACCATATCTCCGCAGCAGTTTTAGGATGGACCACAAAATTGAGGAAAATAAATCTATTTAAAAGAAATGGTTAAAAATGTATTTCACCGATTTTTGAAAATTCCCACACCGGAGGGTGTTAAAGGGAGAATCGAACGTTTTAGATGATTTCGCAACACCTCACCAGCAGTATTAGGTAGGAAGGAAAGCGAAATTCAGGAAAACTCTCTACTAAAAATATGGTCATCTACTAAAAATTTGTTTTTTTTTTATTGTATTTCATATTTATTCCTTAAAATAAACAATTTCGAAAATTTTTATATACCTTTTATCGGAACGAATAGTTTGAGATTCCAAAAAAAAAAAAAAAATTAGTTTCGGATAATAGAGGTTGCTGAAATTCAATAAGCTTCTTCCTATTATTACATACTCAGTCAAATACTATCAAATTTCAAGTCTCTATCCCAATTTGTTCGGGAGATAGAGCGTTTACAGACACACACACAGACAGACGAACGGCAATTTTTTTTCTTCTAAAAATATATGTGTTTTGGAATCTTTAATGTCTGAAACGTGTAAATCCGTCCAATTTTTTTTTTTTTCGATTTTCAAAACGATTACAAGACTTACCCTATACTACGTATGATGGGTAAGAAAAAACCAGCGGTCTGCGAGACTTTTAACAGCAGTTAAGGGTTAATCCTAGTTTTATGTAATCCTTTGATTTAGAATAACCTGTGGTGCATAATATGTTAAGAAAAAGAAAACTGTGGAAACTGTTATATAACAGATAGCAACAAAAATATTCCCTACTTTTACATTATATACATGATAAACAAGGATGTGTGAAGTACCAGTTTTACAGCTAACTTAATATATGTAGATTTCTTTTAGTAGCATTTTGGGTACTCACAAGAAATTGATTCACAGCGATAACTTATGCATTTAAAATATTCAATGAATTGCAAAAGGCTAAACTTAACTTTAAACAAGCTCTGAATATTGCATTATACCATAACTAAAATTCATTGGAATTGCATGCATTGAATATATATACCCAATTTAAACTTAGGTGCAATTTTGCATTTTGCGATACATTGAATATTTTAGATATACAAGTTATAGCGGGTAAAAATGTAAACAAATGACAATCATCGCGACTTTTTTTGTATACAATCAAATAATTGCGTGTTGAAATGTAAAAATTTATTATAATGCGTAAAATACATTTAAATACAAAAAGTTACTTACAGCCAGGCAGCGAAACGTCCCATGATTCTTTAACTTAGAGTTTATTCTGTAAAATATAAAGAAAACAACTTTACACATCAGTATTTTACACACAAGTATATTTACACATTAGCATCAGGATGTTGATTTGCACAACAATATCTAGTTATAAAGATTTGAAATCTCAATTTATACCTTTTAAATGATGTATTTTTCAATTCCTACTATTAGTTCACACTCTCGCTATAAATTTTTACATATCTTGTTCAAATTTTTAATCGTTAATAAAATACTTTTTATTCATTTACTCAAGTTCAAATACATTTTTTAAACTTGTAGTGGATGACACTTGATATTAATACAGTTTTTTCAAATATTAATTCATTAATTTAATTAAATTAATTCATTTTAGTTTTATATGGGAGAAAAAATATCAATACGCAGCCGACTTATTTCAGACATTAGTTCCATTTAAAAGCACTCATAAGTCTTGATAGCGCAGTCGGTTAAGCTCTGAGCTCGTAACCACAAGGTCCCAGGATTGAACCTCGCCTGGGACGGAAGGAAATTTTCCCGTACTCGAAAATAAATTTCTCTTATATAAGATATTTAGCAGGATATAAATTTAGGAATAAATATCGTCAGTGGCGAAGCGTGTAGATCGATGGAAAAAATATATATATATATATATATTACCTAAGTAGGAATTGATTTTATTTTTTTTATTTTTTTAATATTTGTTAAATATTAACACGGACCAAGGAGATAATAGTTAACTCAAAACTCAACCCGAACCAGAAAAATAATTCCATAAAACCGTAAACCGATCCGGGCCCGACAAAATAAATTTCTTCGTTTCGCAACCCGACACGAACTTGAAAATTGAAGTTATCCCGAAAGCCGACCCGAACCAGAGAAATAAAAATCCATCGATAATTAACCCGAGCCGAACTCTACAAAATAATTTTCGTCGTCACGAAGCCCAATCTGATCCAGAAAATTGAAATTAACCCCAAACCCGGCAAAAAAATCCATCGAACCATAACCCGATCGGAACCCGACAAAATAAAATCCTTCGTGTCCCAACCCGAGCCAAGCCAGAAAATTCAAGTTAACCCGAAACCCAACCCGAACCCGACAAAATAAATTTCGTCGTCGCGCAATCCGAACCGAAACTGAAAATTTAAGTTAACCCCAAAACCAATTTGAATCTGAAAATATAATTTAACCCAAAACCTAACCCAAATCTGAAAATTAAAGTTAACTCGAAACACAAAGTCGAAACACAACCCGATTCGAAACTGAAAATCGAAGTTATCCCGAAACCAGAACAAGTCAAAAATTTCATCGAACCGTAACCCAATCCGAACCCGACAAAATAAATTCCTTCGTGTCACAACACTATCCAAACCAGAAAATTCAACTTAACTCGAAACCCGATAAAAAAATCTATCGAACCGTAACTCAATCAGAACCCGGCGAAAATTATTCCATCGTGTCAGAACCCGATCCAAGCCAAAAAATTCAAGTTGACCCGAAACCCGACCTGAATCCGATAAAAAAATCCCTCGAACTGTAACCCGATCCGAACCCGAAAAATAAATTTCGTCGTCACGCAACCCGAACCGAAACTGATAATTTAATTTAACCCGAAACCTAACCCAAACCTGAAAATTGAAGTTAACTCGAAACCCAAAGTCGATATGCAATCCGACCCGAAACTGAAAATTGAAGTTAACCCGAACCCCGAACCCGTCAAAAATTCCATCGAACTGTAACCCGATCCGAACCCGACAAAATATATTCCTTCGTATCGAAACTCGATCCGAAACTGAAAATTTAAGTTAGCCCAAAAACCGACGCGAACCTGAAAATTTAATTTAACCCGAAACTAACCCAAACATGAAAATTTAAGTTAATGCGAAACCCAAAGTCGACACGCAACCCAACCCGAAACTGAAAATTTAAGTTAAATCGAAATCCGAACCGTCAAAAATTCCATCGAACCGCAACTCGATCCGAACTCGACGAAACAAATTCCTTCGTGTCGCAACCTGACCCAAACTTGGAAAAGGAAGTTAACCCGAAACTCGACCCGAACCCGACAAACAAATTCCATTTAACCGCAACACAAACCGAAAACATTAAAATAATTTCCATTGTCATGCAACCTGACCTAAATTTGAAATTTTAAGGTAATCCGAAACCCGGCAAAAAAATCCATCGAACCGTAACCCGATCCGAACCCGACAAAATAAATTCCTTCGTATCACAACCCGATCGAAACCAGAAAATTCAATTTAACCCGAAACCTGACACAAACCCGATAAAAAAATCTATCGAACTGTAACCCGATCCGAACCCGACAAATTAAATTTCGTCGTCACGCAATCCGATCCAAAACTGAAATTTTAAGTTAACCCAAAAACCGATTTGAACCTGAAAATTTTATTTAACCCGAAACCGAATTTATTTATCTTATTTGTACGGCATTTTGTTTAAAATTTACGATAATGTTATTTTTCCTAAATTAATTATGAATTTCATATACCTTTAACAAAGGCACAAAGACAAAAAAAAATCAGGTTTTACACGCGTACCATTTTAAGAGGATTCATTTATATACCTGCCCACGTTGGGCGACAATTTATACACCTAACATGAAAATAAACAATTTAGTTACCTCCGACATCAGGCGCATTGCGAACATATTTATATTTTAAGTGCGCTGAAAACTAAAAATTAAATTTAAATAATCATTAATCTCAGGTTATCTGGAGCATAAATCATATCTGCCAATAAAGCAATTATGTAAAGGAAATTTATCTATAAGAAGGTTTTCTTATACATTTTTTACAAGCATTTGAAGTTCTTACTCTTATTTTTGATTCTAAAATTATACACAATCATTCAATACTTTTGACGTACGCAGCAAGCTAGAATTAGAGTACTTCATCGGGAATCGTAAATCGATTTTTCCCCGAAACCGACCCGACCTGAGGTTGGCGCTATATGTTCTTGTTTCAGATTGGGTTGAAAAAAAAATTTCGGGTTCGGATCGGTTCTAGTTTAGGTTTTGACTCTTGCGGGTAGGGTAGGGCTTAACTAGATTTTTAAGAAAGAAGTCCACAATATTTTTTCATAGGAAAATTTTATGCACAGTGAAACCGCCATAACGGACATTCCCCATTAGCGGACATCTCTATTTAGCGAACAATTTTTTTAATTCCTAACACGTGTATATTTGTACGCTTTTACCACTGAATAGTGGAAACTTCCAAAGAGCAAATTGATTCAATTTTTGAATCTTGTGCGTGGGAGGTTTTATCTGACCCGAAACAACAACAAAAAAAAATCATTTGAAATCAACTGGCACCCAACGCGAACCCAACGAAATATTTTTCCTCGATAATCAACGCGAACCCGAACCACATACCAAATTAAAATTACATTAATAATTCGTTTAAATATTAAATTAAAAAAACCTTTATGGAAAATTTTTACTAAATTAGTAGCAATAGATTAATGCTTAAGGAGATCCACATAATATTCATTTAAATTCGGAAAATATATTTTTTAATAATTATCTACTAATAACGAACTATTATCTAGTAATAATTATCTACTACTACGAATAAAACTGAAATGTTAATTGTTGCAAACGATTAAAAAAATTGACACAATGCACTCAATTCCTGTCAAACATACTTCTTTTTATTTTCATTAATTTGATTCTGAAAATCTCTATATCCCGACTTGCAAAACCTAAATTTAACCATCAAGAAACATTCTAAAGTAAAACCGACTCACAGACAACCAAATTATAGTCAATCCGACCAGAAAAATGAAAATTAGGGAGAACTCGTTCCTATAGAGAGTGCCCGCTAATCAGAGATTCTATTATTTTGAATATTAAAGAAATTTGATATGGGAGAAAATGATAAAATTGGTATTAGCGGTGTAATTGTAAAAACTTTTCGTAAATGCATTAAAAGGTGAATTAATTTCATTTCATTTAGTATTCGGGTTGCTGTTGGGTTCAGGTTGACATGTATCGGGTTCGGGTCGAGCTGTATGAAGACGAAAATTATTTTGTCGGGTTACAGGGCGATGGTAATTTTTTGACGGGATCTGGTCGGGTTTAGACTTAACTTAAACTTTAAAGTTCGGGTCGGGTTTTGGGTTAACTTAAAATTTCAGGTTCAGATCGGGATGCGTGACGACGGAATTCATTTTGTCATGTTTGGATCCGGTTATGGTTCAATGGATTTTTATTTTTTTTTATCGTGTTCGGATCTGGTTTCGAGTTAACTTTAATTTTCAGGTTTGTCTCGGGTTGCGAGACGAAGGAATTTAATTTTCCGGATCCGATTCGGTTACGGTTCGATGGATATTTTTGCGGGGTCCTGTCCGGTTTCGAGTTAATTTCAATTTTCAAGTTCGAATCGGGTTTGCATGTCGACTGAAATTATTTTGTCAAGTTCAGATCGGGTTAAGAATCGATGCATTTTTTTTGTCTGGTTTCGGTCGGAATTCGGGTTAACTTCAATTTTCTGGTTCGGATCAGATTCCGTGATGACGAAAATTATTTTGTCGGGTTCGGATAGGATTGCGCATCGATGAATTTTTATTTGATTGTTTCGGGTCGGCTTTCGGGTTAAATTCAATTTTCAGGTTCGATTCGGGTTGCGAGACGAAGAAAATTATTTTGTCGGGTACGGATCGGGTCACAGTCCGATGGATTATTTTTTTAGGGTTCGGGTCGGGTTTCCGGCTAACTTAAATTTTCAGATTTGGGTCGGGTTTCGGGTTAGCATAAATTTTCAGGTTCGGGCGGGTTTTGGGTTAACTTCAATTTTCAGTTTCGGGTGGGTTGTGTGACGAATGAATTTATTCTTTCGGGTTCGGATTCGTTTACGGCTCGATAGATATTTTTTTGTCGGGTTCGGGTCGGGTTTCGGTTTAACTTAAATTTTCAGGTTCAGGTCGGGTTGCATAACGACGGAAAATATTTTATTGTTTTCAGTTATTGTTTTCAGTTTGTGTTGCGGTTCGATCGAATTCTTTTGTCAGGTTCGGGTTCGATTTCGGGTTAACTTCGATTTCGAAGTTTGGGTCGGGTTGCGACATGAAGGAATTTATTTCGTCAGGTTCGGATCGGGTTACGTTTCGATGGAATTTTCGACGGGTTCAGGGTTCGTGTTAACTTCAGTTTCCAGTTTTGGGTCGGGTTGCGTGTCGACGTTGGGCTTCGAGTTAACTTCAATTTTCAGTTTGGGTTAGGTTTCGGGTTAAATTACATTTTTAGTTTCAGGTCGGTTTTGGCTTAACTTAAATTTTCAGTTTCGGTTCGGGTTGCGAGACGACGAAATTTATTTTGTTGGTTTCAAATCGGGTTACGGTTCAATGGATTTTTTTATCGGGTTCGGGTCGAGTTTCGGGTTAACTTGAATTTTCTGGCTTGGATCCTGTTGTGACACAAAGGAATTTATTTTGACGGGTTCGGATCGTGTTACGGTTCGATGAAATTTTTGACTTGTTCGGGTTTCGGGATAACTTCGATTTTCAGTTTCGGGTCGGGCTACGTTTCGACTTTGCGTTTCGAGTTAACTTTAATTTTCAGTTTTGGGTTACGTTTCGGGTTAAATTAAATTTTAAGGTTCAAATCGGTTTTTGGGTTAACTTAAATTTTCAGTTTCGGTTCGGGTTGCCTGACAACGAATTTTTTTTTGTCGGGTTCGGATCGAGTTCCGCTTCAATGAATTTTTTTATCAGGTTTGGGTCGGGTTACGGGTTAACTTGAATTTTCTGGCTTGGATCTGGTTTTGACACGAAGGAATTTATTTTGTCTGGTTCGGATCGGTTTACGGTTCGTTGGATTTTTTTTTTCTGCGTCGGGTTTCGGGTTAACTTGAATATTCTGGCTTGGATCGGGTTGTGACACGAAGGAATTTATTTTGTCGGGTTCGGATCGGGTTATGGTTCGATGAAATTTTTGACGGTTTGGGTTTCGGGTTAACTTTAATTTTCTGTTTCGGGTTACTTGAATTTTCTGGTTTGGATTGGGATGCTAAACGAAGGAATTTAATTTGTCTCGTTCGGAATGGGTTATGGTTCGATGAATTTTTGACGGGTTCGGGTTTCTGGTTAAATTCAATTTTCCGTTTCGGGTCGGGTTTGCGTTTCGACTTTGTGTTTCGAGGTTCTGGTTATGGTTCGATGAAATTTTTGACGGTTTGTGTTTCGGGTTAAATTCAATTTTCAGTTTCGAGTCGGGTTTGCGTTTCGACTTTGTGTTTCGAGTTAACTTTAATTTTCAGGTTTGGGATAGGTTTTGGGTTAAATTAAATGTTCAGGTTCAAATCGGTTTCAGGATTAATTTAAATTTTCAGTTCCGGATCGGCGGGTTGCTGACTACGAAATTTAATTTGTCGGGTTATGATCGTGTTACGGTTCGATAGATTTTTTATCGGGTTCGGGTCGGGTATCGGGTTAACTTCAATTTTCTGTTTCGGGTCGGGTTTCGTTTCGACGCTGTGTTTCGAGTTAACTTTAATTTTCAGGTTTGGGTTAGATTTCAAGTTAAATTAAATTTTCAGGTTCAACTCGGTTTTTGGGTTAACTTAAAATTTCTGTTTCAGATCGGGTTTCGGGTTAACTTGAATTTTCTGGTTTGGATCGTGTTGTGAGACGCTGGAATTTATTTTGTCGGGCTCGGATCGGGTTACGGTTCGATGAAATTTTTGACGGGTTCGGTTTTCGTGTTAAATTCAATTTTTAGTTTCGGTTCTGGTTTGTGTTTCGAGTTAACTTTAATTTTCAGGTTTGGGTTATGTTTCGGGTTAAAATAAATTTTCAGGTTCAAATCGGTTTTAGGGGTTACCCTAAATTTTATGCCTTGGATCGGGTTGTGGAACGAAGGAATTTATTTTGTCCGGTTCGGATTCGGTTACGGTTCGATAGATTTTTTTAATCGGGTTCGGATCGGGTTTTGGGTTAACATGAATTTTCTGGTTTGGATAGTGTTGTGACACGCTGGTATTTATTTTGTCGGGTTCGGATCGGGTTACGGTTCAAAGAAATTTTAGACGGGTTCGGGTTTCGGATTAAATTCAATTTTCAGTTTCGGGTCGGATTTGCGTTTTGACTTTGTGTTTCGAGTTAACTTTAATTTTCAGGTAAATTAAATGTTCAGGTTCAGATAGGTTTTAGTGTTAATTTAAATTTTCAGTTTCGGATCGGCGGGTTGCGCGACTACGAAATTTAATTTGTCGGGTTCGGATTGGGTTATGGTTCGATAGATTTTTTTATCTTGTTCGAGTCGGGGTTCGGGTTAAATTAAATTTTCTGGTTTGGATCGTCTTGTGACACGAAGGAATTTATTTTGTCGGGTTCGGATCGGGTTTCTGTTAGATGAAATTTTTGACGGGTTCGGGTTTCGGTTTAAATTCCATTTTCAGTTTCGGGTCGGGTTTGCGTTTCCACTCTGTGTTACGAGTTAACTTTAGATTTCAGGATTGTGATAGATTTCGGGTTAAATTTAATTGTCAGGTTCAAATAAAAAATTTCAGGTTTTAGTGTTAACTTAAATTTTCAATTTCGGATCGGCGGGTTGCGTGACTACGAAATTTAATTTGTCGGGTTCGGTTCGAGTTACGGTTCGATATATTTTTTTATCGGGTTCGGGTCAGGTTGCGGGTTAACTTGAATTTCTGTTTTGGATCGGGTTGTGAAAAGAGGGAATTTATTTTGTCTGGTTCGGATCGAGTTATGGTTCGATGGTTTATTTTGTTGTGTTCGGTTCGGGAAACTTCAATTTTCTTTTTCGGGTCGGGTTGCGTTTCGACTTTGTGTTTCGAGTTAACTTTAATTTTCACGTTTGGGTTAGGTTTCGAGTTAAATTAAATTTTTAGGTTCAAATCGGTTTTTCGGTTAACTTAAAATTTTCGTTTCTGATCGGGTTGCGTGACTACGAAATTTAATTTGTCGGGTTCGGATTGGGTTATGGTTAGATAGACTTTTCTATCGGGTTCCAGACGGATTTCGGGTTAATTTGAATTTTCTGGCTTGGATCTGGTTGTGACATGCTGTTATTTATTTTGTCGGGTTCGGATCGGGTTACGGTTCCATGAAATTTTTGACGGGTTCGAGTTTCGGATTAAATTCAATTTTCAGTTTCGGATCGGATTTGTGTTTCGACTGTGTGTTTCGAGTTAACTTTAATTTTCAGGTAAATTAAATGTTCAGGTTCAAATCGGTTTTAGGGTTAATTGAAATTTTCAGTTTCGGATCGGCGGGTTGCGCGACTACGAAATTTAATTTGTGTAGTTCGGATTGGGTTATGGTTCGATGGTTTTTTTTGTTGGGTTCGGGTCGAGTTAACTTCAATTTTCTGTTTCGGTTCGGGTTACGGTTTGATTGATTTTTTTATAGGGTTCGGGACGGCTTTCGGGCTAACTTGAATTTTCTGGTTTGGATCGTGTTGTGATACGAAGGAATTTATTTTGTCGGGTTTTGATCAAGTTACGGTTCGATGAAATTTTTGACGTGTACGGTTTTCGGGTTAAATTCGATTTTCAGTTTCGGGTCGGGTTTGCGTTTCGACTTTTTTGTTTCGAGTTAACTTTAATTTTCAGATTTAAGTTAGGTTTCGGGTTAAATTAAATTTTCAGGTTCAAATCGGCATTAGGGTTAACTTAAATTTTTGAGTTTCGGATCGGCGGGTTGCGTGACTACGAAATTTAATTTGTCGGGTTACGGTTCGATAGAATTTATCGGTTTCGGGACGAGTTTCAGTTTAACTTGAATTTTCTGGTTTGGATCGGGTTTTACACGCTGGAATTTATTTTGACGGGTTCGGGTTTCAGGTAAAAATCAATTTTCAGTTTCGACTCGGGTTTACGTTTCGACTTTATGTTCCGAGTTAACTTGACTACGAAATTTCGGATGGCGATGTCGGGTTCGGATTGGGTTATGGTTAAATAGATTTTTCTATCGTGTTTGGGACGGATTTCGGGTTAATTTAAATTTTCCGGCTTGGATCTGGTTTTGACACGAAGGAATTTTTTTTGTCCGTGTCGGATTGGGTTACGGTTCGATAGATTTTATTATCGGGTTTGGGTCGGGTTTCGGGTTAACTTGAATTTTCTGGTTTGGATCGTGTTTTACACGCTGGAATTTATTTTGACGGGTTCGGGTTTCAGGTTAAATTCAATTTTCAGTTTCGACTCGAGTTTATGTTTTGACTTTGTGTTTCGAGTTAACTTTAATTTTCAGGTTTGGTGGTAGGTTTCGGTTTAAATTAAATTTTCAGGTTTAAATCTGTTTTGGGTTAACTTAAAATTCCTATTTCGGATCGGGCTGCGTGACTACGAAATTTAATTTGTCGGGTTCGGATTGGTTTACGGTTCGATATATTTTTTTATCGGGTTCGGGTCGGGTTTCGGGTTAACTTGAATTTTCTGGTTTGGATCGTGTTGTGAAACGAAGGATTTTATTTTGTCTGGTTCGGATCGGGTTACGGTTCGATGAAATTTTTGACGGGTTCGGGTTTCGGGTTAAATTAATTTTCTGGTTTAAATCGTTTTGTTTCACGCGGGCATTTATTTTGTCGTGTTCGGATCGGGTTACGGTTCGATACAATTTTTGACAGGTTCGGGTTTCGGGTTAAATTCAATTTTCATTTTCAGGTCGGGTTTGCGTTTTGACTTTCAGTTTCGAGGTTCGGGTTACGGTTCGATGAAAATTTTGACGGTTCAGGTTTCGGGTTAATTCAATTTTCAGTTTCGGGTAAGGTTTGCTTTTCGAATTTGTCTTTCGAATTAACTGTAATTTTCAGGTTTGGTGGTAGGTTTCGGATTAAATTAAAATTTTAGGTTAAATCAGTATTTGGGTTAAATTAAAATTTGTTTCGTATCGGGTTGCGTGACTACGAAGTTTAATTTGCCGGGTTCGGATTGTTTTACGGTTCAACAGATTTTTTTTATCGGGTTCGGGTCGGGTTTCGGGTTAACTTGAATTTTCTGGTTTGGATCGTGTTTTGAGACGCTGGAATTTATTTTGTCGGCCTCGGATCGGTTTACGGTTCGATGAAATTTTTGACGGGTTCGGGTTTCGGGTTAACTTTAATTTTCTGTTTCGGGTCCGGGTTGCGTTTCGACTTTGTGTCTCGGTTTAGGTTTCCGGTTAAATTAAATTTTCAGGTTCAAATCGGTTTTAGGGTTAATTTACATTTTCGTTTCGGGTCGGGTTTATGTTTTGACTTTGTGTTTCGAGTTAACTTTAATTTTCAAGTTTGGTGGTAGGTTTCGGTTTAAATTAAATTTTCAGGTTTAAATCTGTTTTGGGTTAACTTAAAATTTCTATTTCGGATCGGGCTGCGGGACTACGAAATTTAATTTGTCGGGTTCGGATTGGTTTACGGTTCGATATACTTTTTTATTGGGTTCGGGTCGGGTTTCGGGTTACTTGAATTTTCTGGTTTGGATCGGGATGCGAAACGAAGGAATTTAATTTGTCTGGTTCGGAACGGGTTATGCTTCGATGAATTTTTGACGGGTTCGAGTTTCGGGTTAAATTCAATTTTCCGTTTCGGGTCGGGTTCGCGTTTCGACTTTGTGTTTCGAGGTTCTGCTTACGGTTCGTTGAAATTTTTGACGGTTCGGGTTTCGGGTTAAATTCAATTTTCAGTTTCGAGTCGGGTTTGCGTTTCGACTTTGTGTTTCGAGTTAACTTTAATTTTCAGGTTTGGGATAGATTTTGGGTTAAATTAAATGTTCAGGTTCAAATCGGTTTCAGGGTTAATTTAAATTTTCAGTTTCGGATCGGCGGGTTGCGTGACTACGAAATTTAATTTGTCGGGTTATGATCGTGTTATGGTTCAATAGAATTTTTATCGGGTTCGGGTCGGGTTTCGGGTTAACTTCAATTTTCTCTTTCGGGTCGGGTTGCGTTTCGAGTTAACTTTAATTTTTAGGTTTCGGTTAGACTTCGAGTTAAATTAAATTTTTAGGTTCAACTTGGTTTTTTGGATAACTTAAAATTTCTGCTTCAGATCGGGTTTCGGGTTAACTTGAATTTTCTGGTTTGGATCGTGTTGTGAGACGCTGGAATTCATTTTGTCGGGCTCGGATCGGGTTACGATTCGATGCAATTTTTGACGGGTTCGGGTTTCGGGTTTCGGGTTAAATTCAATTTTTAGTTTCGGTTCTGTTTTGTGTTTCGACTTTGTGTTTCGAGTTAACTTTAATTTTCAGGTTTGGGTTAGGTTTCGGGTTAAAATAAATTTTCAGGTTTAAATCGGTTTTAGGGTTACCCTAAATTTTCTGCCTTGGATCGGGTTGTGGAACGAAGGAATTTATTTTGTCCGGTTCGGATTCGGTTACGGTTCGATAGATTTTTTTAATCGGGTTCGGGTCGGGTTTCGGGTTAACTTGAATTTTCTGGTTTTGATTGTGCTGTGACACGCTGGTAATTATTTTATCGGGTTCGGAGCGTGTTACGGTTCGGTGAAATTTTTGACGGGTGAAATTTCATGTTAAATTCAATTTTCAGTTTCGACTCGGGTTTAAGTTTCGACTTTGTGTTTCCAGTTAACTTTAGATTTCAGGTTTCGGATAGATTTCGGGTTAAATTTAATTTTCAGGTACAAATCAAAATTTTCAGGTTTTAGGGTTAACTTAAATTTTCAGTTTCGGATCGGTGGGTTTCGTGACTACGAAATTTAATTTGTCGGGTTCGGTTCGGATTACGGTTCGATAGATTTTTTTATCGGGTTCGGGTCGGGTTTCGGGTTAACTTGAATTTCTGGTTTGGATCGTGTTGTGAAACAAAGGAATTTATTTTGTCTGGTTCGGATCGAGTTATGGTTCGATGGTTTTACCGGGTTCAGGTCGGGTTTCGTGTTAAATTGAATTTTCAGTTTCGGGTCGCGTTTGCGTTTCGACTTTGTGTATCGAGTTAAATTTAATTTTCAGGTTTGGGTTAGGTTTCGGGTTAAATTAAATTTTCAGGTTGAAATCGGTTTTAGGGTTAACCTAAATTTTAGTTTTGGATCGGCGGGTTGCGTGACTACGAAATTTAATTTGTCGGGTTCGGGTCCGGTTTCGAATTAACTTGAATTTCTGGTTTGGATGGTGTTGTGAAACGAAGGAATTTATTTTTGTCTGGTTCGGATAGGGTTACGGTTCGATGAAATTTTTGACGGGTTCGGGTTTCGGGTTAAATTCAATTTTCTACTTTGGATCGTTTTGTGACACGCTGGAATTTATTTTGTCGGGTTCGGATCGGGTTACGTTTCGATAAAATTTTTGACAGGTTAAGGTTTCGGGTTAACTTCAATTTTCTTTTTCGGGTCGGGTTGCGTTTCGATGTTCTGTTTCGAGTTAACTTTTTTTCAGTTTGGGTTAGGTTTCGAGTTAAATTAAATTTTCAGGTTCAAATCGGTTTTTTGGTTAACTTAAAATTTTCGTTTCATATCAGATTGCGTGCCTACGAAATTTAATTTGTTGGGTTCGGATTGGGTTACGGTTCGGATTGGGTTATGGTTCGATAGATTTTTTTATCGGGGTCAGGTCGGGTTTCGAATTAACTTGAATTTCTGGTTTGGATGGGTTTGTGAAACGAAGGAATTTATTTTTTCTGGTTCGGATCGGGTTATGGTTCGATGGGTTTATCGTGGTCGGGTTTCAGGTTAACTTGAATTTTCTGGCTCGGATCGGGTTGTGACACGAAGAAATTTATTTTGTGGGGTTCGGATCGAGTTACGGTTCGATGAAATTTTTGACGGTTCGGGTTTCGGGTTAACTGCAATTTTCTCGTTAGGGACGGGTTGCGTTTCGTCGTTGTGTTTCGAGTTAACTTTTATTTTTAGGTTTGGGTTAGGTTTCGAGTTAAATTAAATTTTCAGGTTCAAATTGGTTTTTGGGTTAACTTAAAATTTCCGTTTTTGATCGGGTTGCGTGAGTACGAAATTTAATTTGTTTGGTTCGGATTCTGTTACGGTTCGATAGATTTTTTTTCGGGTTTCGGGTTAACTTGAATTTTCTGGTTTGGATCGTGTTGTGACACGAAGTAATTTATTTTGTCGGGTTCGGATCGGGTTATGGTTCGATAAAATTTTTGACGGGTTCAGGTTTCGGATCGGGTGTGCGTTTCGACTTTGTGTTTCGTGTTAACTTTAATTTTCAGGTTTGGGTTAGGTTTCGGGTTAAATTAAATTTTCAGGTTCAAATCGGTTTTAGGGTTAACTTAAATTTTCAGTTTCGGTTCGGTTTGCGTGACGGCGAAATTTATTTTGTCTGGTACGGATCGGGTTTCGGGTTAACTTCAATTTTCTGGTTCAGTTCGGGTTGCGTGACGACGAAAATTATTTTGTCGAGTTCGGATCGGTTTACGTATCAATTGATTTTTATTTCTCCTGTTCAGGTAGGCTTTCAGGTTAGCTTCAACTTTCAGATTCGTGTCAGGGTGCGAAACGAAGAAATTTACTTTGTCAGGTTTGGATCGGGTTACGGTTCGATGGAATTTTTTTCCTGGTTCGGGTTAATTATTATTTTCGGGTATGGGTCGGTTTTCGACACGAAAGAATTTATTATGTCGGGTTCGGATCTGGTTGCGGTTCGATGGGTTTTTTTTTTGTCGGGTTCGTGTCGGATGTCGGGTTAACTTTAGTTTTCTGATTTTCGTCGGGTTGCAACTCGAAGGAATGTATTATATCATTTTAGAATCGGGTTACGGTCCGATGAAATTTTTCTGTCTGGTTCGGTTCGACCTCTAATGGAATTTTCAGTTTCGAGTTGGGTACAACACCATATTTTGACAAAGAACTGGTCATGTTCTAAATAGGTAATTTTCAATTAGCCTAACGCTATCTAGGCTCTTTGCAATGAGTCTTAAAAATATCAGGCTGATTTAAAAATAAGTGACCATATTCCAATTAGCCTAACGCTGTCTAGGCTCTTTTTAATAAGCCTGAAAAACATCAGGGTGATTTAGAAAAAGGAAATGATTCTCCAATTAGACCGGCTCTTTGCAAAGAACCTAGGCTGTTTGCAAAGAGCTGAATTTCCCAATTAGCCTACGACATATACATCGAACCCCCCCCCCCCCCTCCCAACTGTAGTAGACGACGTATACAGTTGACAAAATAATTATTTGTACACTCTAATATGTTTAATTTTTAACTAAATAAAAAGAGATATTTTGACAAAAATAGTTTTAATACAGTATGTTAACCGTTCGTTTTAAATTAAACAACAGAAAGTTTTGATAAAGATGTAAAATAAATTTGTAACTGGAAAAGTTTAAAAGTTTCTGGCAAAAAAAGTATTTGTACATTTCCACAGCAAGCTACGCACTGCGTTTATGGTGGTCATGCTTCAAAGAACTATTTATACAGTAGCTGTTAATAATTGTTAACTTCATATTATATTTGTGTGACATTTAATCTAGTTTTCTTTTGAAGTAATTGAGAATGGCAACTAAAACTAGAGAGGTACCTCTAGACATTAGAAGTCGTATCATTGAGCTTCATAAAAATGGAAAATCATACCGAGAAATTGGAAAAGCTATTAAATTATCATTTGCAACTGTTGGATACATAGTGAGAAAGTATGAAGAAATTGGATGCATCGAAAATAAACGAAGAACAGGACGCCCCAGCAAATTAACAATGAGGGTAAAAAGAAGTGTTGTTAAAACAACTTAAAAAAAATCCTATGCGTTCAACTCAAAAATTCGCTGAAGACCTTGCAACGTTGCAACATCTTCTAACATCAGAGTAACACCTCAAACAATAAGAAATGTTCTCCACAATGCAGGTTTAAAAGAAAGAACCCCAAGGAAAAGCCATTCATCAGTGAAACAAATATGCAAAAACGTCTGGAATTTGCTTTGGCATACAGAAGCAAACCAATGGATTTTTGGAAAACAGCGATTTTTTCTGATGAGAGTAAATTTACAATTTTCTCTCCACCAAGCACTCAAAAAATTTGGCTTAAAAATAAAACTGCTCTAGATCCAAAACATATACTCCCAACTATTAAGCATGGTGGGACAAATGTTGTGGTTTGTGGGTATATGGCTTCTGATGGAGTAGGAAATTTGGAATTTATCAACACTAGAATGACAGCTTTAGCATACATTGATGTGTTGCGGCATAACTTATTACACAGTGATAAGAATTAGGCTTAGAGGAAACTTTTCACTTTCAACAGGATAACGAGCCAAAACATACTGCTATGATCACCAGGAAATGGTTACTCTACAATGCTCGAAGGCGATTGGTAACTCCTCCGCAATCTCAAAACTTGAATCCAATAGAAAATTTGTGGATGCTATTGGATGCACAAATCCGAAAAAAAATATGTATCAGGTAAAAACAGCTTAAAAGAATCTCTGATTGAGTCATGGAATAACATAGACCCAGCCGTCACAAAAAGTTGGTGAAATCTATGCCACAATGTCTAGAAGCAGTCATTAAAGCTAAAGGACTTCACACAAAGTATTAATTGATATCATTTAACTAAATTTTCATTAATTATAGTACATTAATGTGGTGTACAAATACTTTTTTTGCATTTTATTTTTGTATATTTGTTTATTAAAATGTAAAAAAATCAATTATTTTTATTTTGTTTTTGCTTTTATATTATTACAATGCATTAAATTAATGTATTACATTGTTGTTTGCTTAAATATTTTATCTGATTTTATTATAATTTAAAAAAATGAAGTGTACAAATAATTTTTTTGCCAACTGTATTTCGAAATATAATGTAACGTAGAGTAAGATTTTATTTAAGCTACCAGAACCACACACAGCACCAAGCTGAGAGGCCCGGAATTCAATAACTAGCAAACAAAAAAGAATAATCCGATCATTATTTAAGGTCAATGGTCAATCTTTGCGATGATTGTAATGCTGTCTTTATTTTTGCAGTGTGGTGAATATAGAACATTTTAATCTCTGTTAGCCATAACGGTCACATTTTCTTACCAATGATCAAATAAAAGAGTTGTTACTTAATAGCTCGAATTGTGTCTAACGCATAAGAAAATATATAACCACATTGAAAAATACAGTTTTCGAAATTATCTTCTATTGTAAAATAGTAGTCGAATTGTTTTGTGCAGCCCTGTATAAGATCTGTAGATTTGGATATATAATACATAGCATGATAAAATTTAGTTCAGTTAGAAAATTCACATTTAGCAATTTCCGCCAATCGATAGAAATGCACTCGAAATCTTTTGTACAGCCCTGTATATTATTATCTAAACACTTTTGTACACACCCCATATTAAGCTAAAATTTAATTGAGGTAAAAAACGCATAAGGCAACTTAAAACTCACTTCCAGCAATTACCAACCGTGAACGACAATGTATTTTGTTCTTTGTGTAGCCCTGTAAATGAATTTATTTATATTCCGCAAACTTATATTAGTCTACTACATATATAGTTCAGCAAGAAAATGCGTAACACAATTAAAAACTGCCCTTAAGCAATTCACTCTCATAGTCTGTAATACTTACGAATTACCTTGTGTAGCCCTGTATAGGATCAACCGAATTTATACACACCTCGTAATATGAAAAAAAATTAGTTAGCCTTAAAAACGCAAACCAAAATTGAAAACGTATTTATTACACATAGACTGTAATTATCGCACGTATACTGTAATCGATAACTTTTGAGTGTCGCTGTAAATGAACAATAAACACAATTCACACCATACTTTTAAGTGAACAATTTATAGTAATGCATATAAATTCCATTATGTTTCAAATAGTGAAACATCATTGAATTGCACTGCAATCGATTTTTCCCCGTAGAACAACGTGCAACAAAATTATTTTGTTTGACCCTGTAAATGAACGATAAACGCAATGCGCACCATACTTTTAAGCGAACAATTTATTGTGCACTTCAGTAATGCATATAATTTTCAGTATGATTGAAATAGTGAAACATCATTAAATTACACTGCAAACGATTTTTACCCGTAGAACAATGTGTAGCAGAATTCTTTTGTTTGATCCGGTAAATGAAGAATAAATGCTTTGCACTCCATTATCTACAAAAAGCATGTTTTAATGTGCTTCAAAATTATATATCAATTGCACCATGTTTCAAATGGCGTAGCATTATGAAAATGCATTTGAAACGATTATTTCCCATTGACTGTAATGTAACGAAATACTTTTGACTGTCCCTGTAAAAAAAACTATAAGTGCTACACACTTCAGTTGAAATAGGGAACATGCTGTAGTAAACAACAATAACATACAAAAATTTCAGGGCGATCCGAGTATATTTACGCGAGTTAGAGCACGGACAGACGGCAGACAAACCAAAGTCATAAACACTTTTCAACTAGGTTTGAAAGTGTTAAAAAAAGACACCTTCGCATCCATTCTGATGCTACATACCTTTTAAACAATTCAATTTACAGTCGGGAAAGTAGCGTCCAATTTTTTTAGCTCACAGGCTATCAAAGCCTGAGAGCTTATGTGCCCGCCGGTTCTGTATGTACTTACGTATGTATGTAAGTACGTAACGCGATAACTCTTGATAGAACTAACCGTTTTACTTTAAATTTTGTTTATAGGGTCCTTGTGATAAGGCGCTTCCCTGATTAGTTTTGGAGGTTCATTGCTTAAGCATAAAGGGGGGAAACGGGGGGCTAACCCTAACCCCCATAATTTAGATAAATGGGTTTTTCATGCAGAATTATCCCATTTTCTTCAAATTTTGTATATAGGTTCATTTTGATAATGTGCTTCTGTCAATAGTTTTGTGGGTTCATTGGTTTAGTATAAAGGGGGAAAGGGAGGGATACCCCACCCCCCCTAATTTAGATAAATGAGTTTTTCATGCAGAATTATCCGATTTTCTTCAAATTTTCTATATAGGTTCATTGTGATAATGCGCTTCTCTGAATAGTTTTGGGGGTTCATTGGTTAAGTATAAAGGGGGAAGGGGGGGCTAATCCCCCCTTAATTTAGATAAATGGGTTTTTCATGCAGAATTATCCCATTTTCTTCAAATTTTGTATATAGGTTCATTTTGATAATGTTCTTCTGTCAATAGTTTTGGGGGTTCATTGGTTAAGTATAAAGGGGGAAAGGGGAGATAACCCCCCTAATTTAGATAAATGGGTTTTTCATGCAGAATTATCCGATTTTCTTCAAATTTTGTATATAGGTTCATTGTGATAATGCGCTTCTCTGAATAGTTTTGGGGGTTCATTGGTTAAGTATAAAGAGGGAAAGGGGGGCTAATCCCCCCTTAATTTAGATAAATGAGTTTTTCATGCAGAAATATCCGATTTTCTTCAAATTTTATGTCTATGTATATTCATTGTAATTAGAGACTTCCCTGATTAGTTTAAGGGGTTCATTAGTTAACTATGAGGGGGGTAACGGGGGGATGACCCCCCCCCCCTTAATATATTGTTGATTTCTTTATTTTTCGAGGGGTTTATTTCAAATTTTTTTAAATAAGAGTACAATATACAATGAGTGTGAATAGCCTGTGAGCTCAATGCCCTCAGTTTAACTGGGCAGTTTTCTTTTCATTATTAACACTTTCCAACCTAGTTGAAAAGTGTTTATGACTTCGGTTTGTCTGGCCGTCTGGCCGTGCTCTAACTCCCGTAAATAGGCTCGGATTGCTCTGCAATTTTTATATGTTATTGTCGTTATCTATAGCATGTTCCCTATTTCAACGGAAGTGTGTATAGTTTTTTTACAGGGACTCTCCGTTACATTGCGGTCTATGGGGAAAAATCATTTGCGGTTTATTTAAATAATGTTTCACTATTTTAAACGCACTGAAATTTATATATATTACTAAGGTGCCATTATAAGAAGCTTAATATGGAATAGGGTGTGCATAGCAGTTATAATTACTTTACAGGGACTGTCAAAAGAATCCTGTTACATTACGTCTATGGAGAAAAATCGTCTGCGGTTTACTTAAATAATGTTTCACTATTTTAAACGCATTGAAATTTATATATATCACTAAGGTGCATGATAAGAGGCTTACTACAGAATAGTGTGTGTATAGCAGTCATCGTTCATTTACAGGGACACACAAAAGAATTCTCTACTGTCTGTTAACAATAATTCCTGGAAGTGCGTTTTAAGTTACTGAACGTGATTTTAATTTTAACTCACTTTTTGTCTATTACGTGGTGTGTATAAATTCTGTAGATCATATACAGGGAAATTCGCGAACACATTTCCGTTTATGGACAGAAACTCCAGACGGAGAATTTTAAACTGTGCTACGCGTTTCCTAATTGAACTAAAATTTAGCATCCTATGTAGTATACATACAAATCTATAGATCCTATACAGGGCTGAATAAAAGTATTTGAATATTTTTCCGACTATTGTATATGTTGGAAATTCCTGAAATTATGTTTTTAAATATGTTATGCGTTTTCCAAATTGTTTACTTAGATGTTATCTTTTAGCTTATTAAACGGTATGATTTGTAAAATTATTTTGGAAGCGTTGGAAAGTGTTACATAATCTATGATTGACGCATGATTTTTCGTTCTTGTTTGTAATCTATTTTAGCATCGAAAGGTAATCCAAAAGATATTCTTTGTTTTTCAATTTGTTGACAGTCCCCTATGGGGTTTCGGGGAAAAATCTTCGCGTAAATATATAACCTATACTATACTGTTTACACACCTGCAGTTTCAGGTTAATTCCTCATGTATTTTTCTAGATAGTTAACAAAACATCTAAAATCGCAAGTGACCGGTCACCTTTGGCAATATAGTGTATTTCCCATTGACTCTAATGTAACGAAATACTTTTGACTGTCCCTGTTAAAAAACTATATAAGTGCTACACACTTCCTTTGAAATAGGGAACATGCTATAGTAAACGACAATAACATACAAAAATTTCAGGACGATCCGAGTATATTTACGCGAGTTAGAGCACGGGCAGACGGCAGACAAACCAAAGTCATAAACACTTTTCAACTAGTTTGGAAAGTGTTAAAAAAAGACGACTTTGAATCCATTCTGATGTGACATACCTTTTAAACAATTCAATTTAC